>CM046066.1:15260933-15273164 GCA_025215515.1 Schistosoma japonicum
ATCCAATCGACTAATACACATTCACCAACAGTCAGATAAGTGTATATATCAGAAGTTAGCAACGATGAATTTGTAAGAATTATATTGGGACACAGTGTAAATCCAACAAACAATGAATCGAGACAAGCGTCAGTAGAAAAGTGTAACCATGAAGTTGAGTTTGGTCCCAGATTGAGCATATATGCAACAGTAAGAAGTACAATGTAGGAAATGTTGTGTCTAGAGATACACCGACTGCTAAAGAGTCGCATACGAGTATGAAGCAGCTATCCGGTGCCAGCTCCTAGTCTCCACTACTTCTCTAACTCACACCAGTTCGTGGTATCAAATTAAATGGTCAAACTTATTTGTACTGTGACTTGAATTTCTTGCTCCTCGTCGTAGATAATCGTCAAATTGTGATTGGCTGACAGACAACTGAAAACAATGGAATTTCCGCTGTGATACTGTTCTCAATAGTTGTCGCTTGAAATCATGTGTTCGTGATTAGTTCAATGAAGCTGATCTTATCCACTTCAGATCGATGGTGAAATTTCATCGAATTTTCACCAAAAGAGTCATTTTAACAAGAACCTTTCAAAAGACGCTTCAATCCAGAAGAAACTCAATATTCGTGTTAACATTAATCAGTGAATAATGAATGAAGATGACAAGTTGTATTGAAATCATTACAAATGGAACACGTAATTGCACTTTGAGAACACTAGAATAGTCAACTTTATGTCACTTTATGATGAATAGTATGGTGTTAGTTTATGTCATTTGAAATGATTAGTAGAAAAAATAACTAAAATTTAATTATTCCTTCTGTTCATGCAAGCAAGTTGTGTAAATGAATATGATATGACTGAGGATTTGAACTGGTTTACTTAGTGTTAATGAAGAAGTAACAATAATAATAATAATAATAGTAATAACGACAATTATATTATTACAATAATTATTATTGATGATGATGGCAATAATAATAGTAATCTCATTAATAATACTTGTTCGATTACCAGGGAAGTTAGGTGTTTTATACTGTGCTGATTTCATTTTCGTTTGCCATCTTTGTAGACCATTCGACGAGGAAATTCTATGCAAATGTAAAATGATAAACGAATAAAGTAGTTATTGTAAGTAGCTGTTTATTCATTGAAATGGAAATATTATTAATCAATAAGTAGTAAATATCCACTTACCAGTAATAATGTAGGCTTAGTGTATCTGCTAAGACTATGCTTTCTGATGCCTATACCCACTCTAACGGGTTGGTGGAGTGAAACCGAATGATTACATACATAAGTATCAACGTGGAGTCAATGTGGAAAACAATTTAAACTACTGTTCAATGAAGCGAAGTTAACGTAGGACGTGGTTGATGTAGCAGATTAAATTATATGACAGTATCCACTAATTTCGAGCAATAAACATAAACAGAATGAATATATTGTTATATTGTTATCCTCATGAGCATTACGTGATAATTACCCATGTCAGTGTATTTATACGAGTGATTAATCAGGTAGCAACCAACCAACCAACCAACAAATCAATCAATCAATGAATCAATCAATCAGCCTGTTTATCTACCTATCTGTCTTTCAGTGTCTATCCCATTTCTCCTAATTCATTGGTCCTGTGTACTTATATATTCATTAGAAGTTCACATGTAATTGGTTCTTCGGTGAGTTTACTGTCTATCCTTGTCAATGTTTAAGACGATTACATTTGGATATGAGGGGATCATCTATTCAAGATGTTCCTGTGTGATTGATTGTGTTTTAATCGCTAATTAATTCAATAAAGTTTCCTGCTTTCGATTGTATTTTCACTGTTATTTTGTGCCTACAATTTGGTATACCAAGTACTAATTAGTAATACTACAGATGCTTATTCTCTAATTAATCGCTGTTAATACTTATTTGTGATTCGAATAAATCATATAGTGTCGTCGCCTTCATTCATGTAAATCATGTCCTTCTGGAAATACTAGATGTTTTAAATGTGATGTGATTGGGCTTTGAAATCTTCTATTGATTGTATTCTTGGTATAACACTCAACAAACTGTAGTGGGATTCGCATGCATGTCTATTACAACACAAGAATGTCAATCTTGCTACCAGTAAGGAGATTCCACTTAAATTGTTAAGCGATGGAAGTCAACAATCAAATATGAAGTGCTGAGAGTCATTGGAGACTACTAATTATCGTGGAAATAGTTAGTGACAATCTACTAGGATTATAGTGAAGTAAATAGGCGAGTGAATAGTGCGTATACTGGGTGCTGATAATTCCCGTTTACATAATCGTCATGTAGACTGAATACACCTCGAGGAGTCAGGTGAGTTAGTTCCAGTTCACAGTGTTAACTGACAAACGAATGAGTCTTTCCTAGAGAATTCTAGAACTACAGCAAGCCAACAGTCGGATACACACAGAATGAACCTTTTTAAAAATTGCATAATCAAGTGTGAGAACGTAAATATTGATCGAAGGTGGGGCGAATGTAATGTTTGTATGAAACAGTGATGGTATTGAATGTATTGTTATAGCTGTGATTGAATTATAAAATGCACAATACTTTCACCTGTGTTCAAAGTGTTTTGATTTGTATTTAATGTGGTTAGTTGTCTAGCATTGGAATTTCTGAGCAGTATCATAATGAGAATGTTTTTGAAGTAATTTGATAAATTGCATCGAATCTAGTATGCATTTAAGATGGAATAGGATAAGCAAGCTAGTTTGCTAGTCCTTTGTTCTCAGTTTCTAGCATTGACAAACACTTGTGACATACTGTGAGTGTTGAAGAGAATTGCCTTAACCTTATTGAAATGGTGATTCTTATGGATATTGTAAACTATGGTTTTGTAGAGCGAACTGGCACACTTCACAACTTCAGATGAAATGAAATGGAGGATGGTTTTGTAAAGGAGGTGATATATGGAGGCTTATCTTATGTTAGAAACATTGTATCCTGCTGTACGTTGATTTGATATGGTCAACTTCAGTAAATCCATGTAAGAGATTCTGCTAGTCATTTTATTCAAGTGTGGTTTAGCTGAATTACGATACGAGTGTAGTGTATTACGATACTACGAGGGGAGTTGAGTTAATTTCGATTGACAGGAGACTAGTCTTTATAATGTAAGTTGTGTGAAGGTGGTGTTGTGACTTAGTGTTATCTGGTTGTATGTAAATGAATCGTTAGTCGTTCCGGTCCGAGTTATGTTTCAATAATTGCCTCATCTCTAATTAAATTGGATTCCTACTGAATGGTGTTAATTATCTAGTTAATTAGTTAATTAATTAATTAATTAATTAATTAATTAATTAATTAATTAATTAATTAATTCGTGCATTCATCATTTGTGAAACTATTTAAATACACGTTTGCCAATTCGAGATGTAATTGATTTGATTGGTTGTTGGTGAACATGCCTATTAACGAAAGTTCTTATATGGGTTAGTTGATGGTATGTTTGGTAATTAGAATGGAATAACTATCTTTCAGAACTATATATTAGAAGACTATTTCAATTATTTTAGTTGGGTAAAGTAAACATTGTGTTTCTATGATTGTTACGTTCCCCTTGGCATATCCTCCCGTGTAGCATATTTGCAGTCAGCATATCATCTTTCATTCATGAAATACACTTAACTAATTGGGTACACGTTAACTGTATTCCTTACTACTGTCTAGGGCAGATCTACGGGGACCAACCAGGCAAACTCATTTGCATTTGTTAAAGTGACTTCGTGCGCACAAGCTCACATCAAATAATTGGTCATACTCTGGTCTACCGTAAGAGTCACTTTTGTTGACATCATAACAGTTAGTAATATTACTAGGGTCAGAAACGTTGTTCAGTAGTGGCCGCATTTCTGTATGAAGTGACTAAAACTTGATTAATAGAGGGTTAGCGTGAATACATTAAACCATAACGATGTTACACTGAGGGTGAAATATGATTTTCAGTCATTTGCATACGAAGCACCTGCCTGCCTTCCAACTATTCAATGCGTGATAAACAGCGTTAGTCCTTTCAGTCACTTACTCGTTCTCACCCTCCATAATCATTACTTGCCATCACAAATCAACGTAACGTAGATTAGTTCGAACGGTAAACTTTAATTCATTGCACTTATTAATCAGTTATTAGTTAATTAGTTCATCACGTAATCAATAATTAATCACATTGAAATAAAGTGACTCAGCTCTTACTTCGTTGATGCATTTCACGAGGCTTAATTTTAGCTCTTAACTGAAATCCACACAATGCATCTAATCAATGACTAAGTAACATAACTCGACAAAACCTGACCCGATACAAATCCACGGGATCCCATTCTTCATGTCTCAGCCATCCTATCAATATCTCCATGATCGCCAGTCACGCTTACCTACCTCCACCTCACTACACTCATGTCTACAATATCCCATACACAAACTATCTACCCATCTATCTACCCGTCAGTCAATCAAGAACACAAATACCAATAGTTTATACATATTTTATTCTCATTAATCACAGTGATTTATTTGTACACAGATTTATTATTAGTAAATTACTTTAATCACAACTTTGCTCATAATCAAATATATATTCATTGTATTCAATTATGTGATGATATGATTGCCAAACTCATTCATTCTTCTTTTCACTCAATTATTCAGTGAAGAATCCAGTCTCCTAGAAACATCTGTCCACATTGAATAGTCTATTCAATATGGTTGATTATTCACTATCTGCAAAAAAACAACAACAAAAGAATAAACATGATATATACACAATATGAACAATAACAAGATGCCTACTTTTCTACACAATTCATCAGTATTACTTATGTCGGATTCCTCACTCACTATATTCATGTAACAATTTCTCAAATTCTCATTCATAATATCGTTGAAATGAATAAAATTATAAGGATAATTACAATTTCTAACATCGTCGCTATCATAATCAAAAGTACTATTATTATAACTTGTCACTGCGATTATAAATATTATCATTAGTATCATTCTTATCATTATTAAAATTAATTCTATTATTGTGATCAATATTGACTCCAATAATATCATCACAATTATCATTATTCTCAATGTCGTCCTCGACATCCCAATCAGATTTGCCATTGTCATCATCATTACAGTCATCTTCATCATCACTATCACCATACTCATCACCGTCATCACCACGAGCAGCAACATAGGGATCATCTCGTTTCACATCATTTACACTCTTTTCGTCTTCCTCCACCTCTACATCTGTTACTTCAGCAACAACAGCATCACGTTCATCATCATCATCACTTGCATCAATAACAACAAAAACACCACTTTCTTCTCTATCTTCCATTCTATCCTCTTCTTTCCCCTCCTCTCCATCTCTGTCATCATCATCATCATCTTCACCTTCATAATCAACCACATAAACACCGGATCCCTGTTCTCTTTCTACTTCCACCTCTTCCCTCACTTCATGTGCACAGTCGTTTACAATTTCTGTTTCATTCTCTTCTTCCACGTCCACTTCTTCCTCCTCAACATTATCTCCTTCTTCTCCTCCTCCTCCTCCTCCTCTTTCTTCTTTTCTTCCTTCTCCTCCTTATCGTCTTTCTCCTCTTCCACATCATCTTCTACTCCATCCTTTTCTTTTTCTACTTCCTCCGCTTCTTCGAATTGCTCTTCAGCTTTCACTTCACAATAATGCCCATCACCTTCCACATCTTCAATGTTACCTACTTCAGAAGGTAAGCATTAATAACATCAACAACAGTCTTACCATCAATTGCATTGGCGATGCTAACACATATTCTATTGTCGATTTCGTCAACATTTTCTGTTGCATCAATATGTAGCTTATTTTTCTTTACTGACAATTTTGCCAACTTCTTCAGTTTCGTTCGAATTATTGAGAAAATGGGGAGACACATAATTAGGCGTCTGACTACTGGATCGCTTATTTTCAAACTGAATTCCACTGCTATAAACTAATCATATATACACGTCTCCAACATTTAAATTCAAAAAAATCAATACGAGTAGTCAATAATCCTAATCATCATAAAATATTAATGACATAGTAAGGTAAAACAGTTCAGTGAATTCACTAGTCAGCTAGCCATTTAGTTAGTAAATTAGACAGTCATCAACATTGTTAGCCTGCTTTACTCACTAGCTCACTAACTCAACAAATGAGTGGATGAATGAATGAGTGGGTGAGTGAGTGAATTGATATCAGAGTAAAAATATTAATAGGACAAGCAACAAAACAGTAAATACAACAACTAAATGAATCGATTCATAACAAATACAAACAAAACACCACATTACTCCACCACAGATCTAGCCAACAACACTCATTCCAACTCTGAACGAACTTTGTATATATAGTTACAATAACGACCTTACAACAGATAGCACAGTAAAAGTGACAGTGACCAGTCATGAATAGTAAGGTTAGTGAGGAGATGAGCTTCCGGGAACTAATGTCACGGAGATTTCTCATGTAAATATAGTCATGTCAATTGTTCGTGTAAGGAGACTGATCATTTGTTCTGTGTTTAATAGATTGCAGTGACAATTTGTGTATCATCTGAATACACGGTAACTGCAGTCACAATCACATCCGTCAATTGTTGAGAATTTCTGGTCCTGTTTAAACTTCAAATAGCAATTTGGGATGCACATGGAGTGACTATTATTAGTGTATAGTGGCCATGACATTTTCTAATCTGTCACTCGAAAGTGAAATTGCAGAATGCAAATACATGATTGAAAATGTATTGAATTTCGGTTGCCATGCTTTTGTTTCATCTCTAGTCCCTACATCTATAAATTTATCTTCAGTCAGCAGTGTTGTGTGAAAGTTTAAGGGACTATTTTCAACATATTCCATGATTTAACCTTCGAAATTTATGATATTTCTGATTTCACTTCCCATGCTGGACTGTGTTACGTGACTCATTGTAGTTATAGGCACTGTAGTTTTTTTATACAAGTCGCTTCCTATGAGGTTTGGATACATATAAAAGGTCAGTTTCGTCTGTTAACCATGTCTACTATGGATCACTATTTGCATTTACTAATGAACAAAGACATTTTTTATGAATTTAAACGTTTCGTTAAAGGGCAACGAATGAAGTAGAGTTGTTTGTAAAGACTATAAAAACGGTATTGGATGCTTAGGTTTATTGTGTGTTCACTACAGTTACTTCTGCCACAATAAAAATAGTATACTTTTCACATTCTGTTCAATCAATTTATATCTCTGCTGTAAGGTGAACCCGATACCATATGCTGAAAGTGTGGTACAATCACCTAATATCCATCCTTCATCTGAGGTTGGGTTGTGGGGATACCTTGCCATGCATGTTGGATACATCTTGCGGTTGCAGACGCTTACGAAAAGTAGCATATGCAAAGTCAATTACATTGAAAATGGCTGTGCCTGAAAACAGCAGAGGTTAAATTGTTGCAAAATCTGTGTCTGACATCCTCCTCATCCACGTGTTGTAATTACTCTCGATTTTGCTATTTTTTATTTAATTATAAAGTAAGCGGTAACCGTTACTGCTCTTTATTCCCTCCGCTCGGACCTTGTTAATTGTGATTGGTTGTAGTGTCATTTTAGTGTACTGATTACTCTAATTTCTACAAGGTCACTTTTGTAACTATATATACAGAGTTAGGATATAATAGAACAGGATCTTCACAGTGCTGCGTTCGTGTCTTCTTGATTTAGGCTTGGGGTGGGTAATCAGTTATCGAGTTGTTGGTTACGGTTGCGATTATCAGTTGGCGCAGACAATTTCGCAGATTAGAGTTGCGGCTAGTTCGCACATAGCAGTAGGCGTTTTATCGCGACACAACAATTGGCGACGAGTGATGGTGACTGTGGATCCTACCAAGATGGATATTTTGTTGGATGAACAACTAAAACTAATGCAGATTGCCACAAGCCTGAAATCCAATCCTGAAACATTCTCGGCTGTTCCTGTTCCCAACTCTACACTTTCAGTTGTTGGAATTACTAATAGTATTGCTGAATTTAATTATGATCCAGAAGCTAATGTTACATATGATATATGGTTCCGGAGGTATGAAGATTTGTTTATGTATGATTCAGCTTTTACAGGACGATGCATGGAAAGTTCGCCTACTACTCAGAAAGCTTGGTACAGCAGAACTTGACAAGTACTGTAACCTAATTCTACCCCAAAATCCTCGTGACAGAACATTCTCTGAAACCTGATCAACTCTCAGCCAACATTTTGTTGATAATTCTTCTCTGTTCAATATTAGACATCGTTGCTTAAAGTTAAAAATCAATGAAACAGATGATTTCTTAACGCATGTTGGAGTTGTAAACAGGAAATGTGAACGGTTTAAATTAAAAGACCTATCGGAGAACCAATTTAGGTCATTAATACTCATCCACAGCCTACAGTCAGACAAAGTCTTGATCAAGAACCAACATTGTCTCTCAATGACATTGCCGCAGAATATCAACGACTGACCAACTTAAAGCATGGTACTACACTTGTCTAGTCTGGTGGTAATGGTGACATTGGAGTTCACGCGGTTCGTCGAAAACCTACTTCTCACCAAGTCACTCCAGCAACCGCTTCAACTTATTGTGACAAACCAGCCGATAAGAAGAAAATTACTCCCTCATCCAGATGCTGGAACTGTGGTGCATGGCATTTTGCCAAGTTCTGTCCATTTGAGAACTATCGCTGCAGAAAGTGCAACATGCTGGGACACAAAGAAACTCCTTGCAGGCAGAAAGACACACGCACTCGGTCACGCTCTAGAAGAAGATTCCATTCACCCAGTAAGCCGGCTGAGTCACTTTCAGTATCCACCGCGAATCACGCTCACCAGAGATCAGCCAGAAAGTATGTTTCTGTTCAGATAATCGGTCATACGGTAAGCCTTCAACTTGACACAGCATCTGATATTCTATTCTTTCTAAAAAAAAACATGGATTAAGATTGGGAAACCTGTACTATGCGCTACAGAACAGCTCGCCATAAGTGCAACAGGCGATCGTCTGGAGATTATTGGCAACATTTTATGCTCAATGACATTCAATGATATAACCATGGATGGAGTATGTTATGTGGTTAACAATAATCCAAACTTGTTGGGTTTAGATTGGTTTACTGATCTGAAAGTAGGTGATGTTCCACCAAGCACCGTATGCCCCCGCATCGTAAGAATGAAAGACGAAAGAGATTTCACGAAGATTTTGAAGGAATTCGACAAAGTATTTACAAAAGGTTTAGGATGTTGTACCACAATGAAAGTCTCTCTTCGCTTGACGCCGAATGCTTCCACAGTATTCCGTCCCATATGCTTCGCTACCAGAAGTCGACGCGGAACTTCAACGCTTAGAGAAGCAAGGTGTTCCTATACCAGTATCATTCTCGGCCTGGGCAGCCCCAGTAGTCGTTGTAAAGAAACCTTACGGTACACCTCGCATCTGCGCCGTTTTTCCGACCGGTCTGAATGCTGTCCTAGAACAACACCACTATCCACTACCAGCTCCGGACGATTTGTTCACTATTCTAAACGGCTGTAGTTGTTTTGCCAAAATAGACCTTACCTACTTACCTACACCTGTTACCCCTCTCAGAGGAGCATAGGCCGCTCACCAGTATTCTCCATTCAACTCTGTCCTGAGCAATCCTTTCCAGCTTTTGACAGTTGCTGTTCATCCTGTAAATGTCTGTTTCCAGTTCTCGACGTAGTGTGCTTTTTGGCCTTCCTCTTTTCCGTTTTCCAACAGGGTTCCAAGTTAGTGCTTGTCTCGTGATGCAGTCAGATGATTTCCGCAATGTATGTCCTATCCATTTCGAACATCGTTTCCTGATTTCCTCTTCAGCTGGAAGTTGGTTTGTTCTCTTCCATAGTAGGCTGTTGCTGATGGCTTCCGGCCAACAGACATTCAATATCTTGCGTAGAAAGTTGTTTATAAATACCTTTAGCGAACCTGAGGATTTTCGCAGTAGCTCTCCACGTTTCAGTTCCATAGAGAAGAACTGCTTTAAATTAGACCTGGCAGATGCTTATTTGCAAGTTGAGGTTGAACCACCGTGCAATCGACTTGTGACTGTACTGAAACGAATCCAAGACCATGCATTTCGCCTACGTCCCGAGAAATGTCAATTTTATCTTACATCTGTGAAGTATTTAGGATTTATATTCGACAAATCAGGTCGTCGTCCAAATCCAGAAAACATTGAAGCCACTCACAGAATGCCTGCATCCTACAATGTACCTACTCTGCGATCCTTTCTAGGACTCATTACTTACTACTCTGCATTTTCACCATCTTTGCATGAGAAGCAAGCACCGCTGAACCATTTGCTGGGAAAAAATGTTAAGTGGATTGGACACAGTAGTGCCAAACAGCTTTCAATGGCTTGAAAAAGCTCCTTACATCCAATCTTCTATTGACGCATTATGATCCCAAAGTGCCGAATATTGTTGCTGCGGGCGCGTCTGCATATGGTGTAAGTGCAGTTATCTTGCATAAATTTCCGAATGGAAATGAGAAAGCCATAATGCACGCTTCAAGAACGCTGACACCTACTGTGAAGCGTTATGGTCGAATTGAGAAGGAATCTTTGGCTATCGTTTTCGCAGTACGGCGCTTCCATAAGATGGTGTATGGACGACCCCAACTAGTGAGTCTGCACCTATTAATATGGCTCATTTTATTTGTCAATGACTTCATGGACTGCTACAATGATTCGATTTGACTATTTCCAAAGTATTTATTGGTGCATTGCACAAATTGCAAAATATATGCGTTGAAAACATGAATCCGTTGCTCTGATAGAAAATACCACTTTTCAAAACCATTCTTAATTTGCCAGATAGATCAAAATCCAGTTGTATAACGTAATTAATGCATTTTTATCAATGGACGGAAGAGTCAAGAGACTAGAGACTAGACTGCAGCATTCAAAGTATAGGCAAAATAAGTCAGTTAGTTTAAAGTAGCTCGTCATATAGATATTGGAAACTGCTTTATAGAGATATTGGAATTTGAACAGCGCATACTATGATAATGTTGCGTCCCAACGTGAGATGATGTTTGGACGAGGAAAAAGTGGCTTGTCAAAACCTGAAAAGGTTGATTCTCTCGAGAATTTAAAGTCAGTCGAAGTCCATACTTTAAATTTTTGTCCGCTATTTGTCCATTAACATATTGTTTACTGTAACTTATCCCAGTTATTTTTTGTGTTGCAATACACGGGATGTAAATCTCAATACTTTGGTGTCTGAATTTCTTAGTCGGTTAATTTAATGGTATTTATATCGATGGATTGTGGTATGTGGTCCTTATATAGAATATAAAGCATCCTATACAGTCTTGTTTCTGCCTTGGCTGTTACCCGGTCACTAGCCATTTTAGGCATTCTGATGTCTAGTTCTCAAAGGGACATGTGCTTAATAAATACCTTATGTAACTGATAGTATCTGTAAATATCAAAAACAGCACATAAGTTGCTGTACACATGGAAGCCTAAGAGAACTGTAGGGAAATGTTGCAAAGTACTCTAGTTAACCTAATTTCGCCATGTAACGTCAAAATCCAATAGCTGAAACGTAGGAAATTCAAACTGATGGTGTTCAGCAAATCGATCTCTTTAGGACGCGAAATAGATGTGAGTAGTCGTAGTATATTTTTCTGTGGCTAATGCCATTACACTCAAGTAACTCATCCTGATATTCCAATAAATCAAAACCAAACTTGGAGGCCGTCCTTAGCACCATAGTCAGTTCTACTTAATTACTACTACTACTACTACTACTACTACTACTACTACTACTACTACTACTACTACTACTACTACTACTACTACTACTACTACTACTACTACTACTACTACTACTACTACTACTACTACTACTACTACTACTAGCTACTACTACTACTACTAACTACTACTACTACTACTACACTACTAACTACTACTACTACTACTACTACTACTACTACTACTACTACTACTACTACTACTACTACTACTACTACTACTCTACTACTACTACTACTATACTACTACTACTACTACTACTACTACTACTACTACTACTACTACTACTACTACTACTACTACTACTACTACACTACTACTACTACTACTACTACTACTACTACTACTACTACTCTACTACTACTATACTACTACTACTACTACTACTACTACTACTACTACTACTC
>CM046066.1:15280570-15540423 GCA_025215515.1 Schistosoma japonicum
CATTAATACGGTATACAACTGGATTTTGATCTATCTGGCAAATTAAGAATGGATTTGAAAAGTGGTATTTTCTATCAGAGCAACGGATTCATGTTTTCAACGCATATATTTTGCAATTTGTGCAATGCACCAATAAATACTTTGGAAATAGTCAAATCGAATCATTGTAGCAGTCCATGAAGTCATTGACAAATAAAATGAGCCATATTAATAGGTGCAGACTCACTAGTTGGGGTCGTCCATACACCATCTTATGGAAGCGCCGTACTGCGAAAACGATAGCCAAAGATTCCTTCTCAATTCGACCATAACGCTTTACAGTAGGTGTCAGCGTTCTTGAAGCGTGCATTATGGCTTTCTCATTTCCATTCGGAAATTTATGCAAGATAACTGCACTTACACCATATGCAGACGCGCCCGCAGCAACAATATTCGGCACTTTGGGATCATAATGCGTCAATAGAAGATTGGATGTAAGGAGCTTTTTCAAGCCATTGAAAGCTGTTTGGCACTACTGTGTCCAATCCACTTAACATTTTTTCCCAGCAAATGGTTCAGCGGTGCTTGCTTCTCATGCAAAGATGGTGAAAATGCAGAGTAGTAAGTAATGAGTCCTAGAAAGGATCGCAGAGTAGGTACATTGTAGGATGCAGGCATTCTGTGAGTGGCTTCAATGTTTTCTGGATTTGGACGACGACCTGATTTGTCGAATATAAATCCTAAATACTTCACAGATGTAAGATAAAATTGACATTTCTCTGGACGTAGGTGAAATGCATGGTCTTGGATTCGTTTCAGTACAGTCGCAAGTCGATTGTACAGTTCATTCGGTGATTCTGCGACAACGAGTATGTCGTCTAAATACACGGTCACTCCGATGAGTCCGGTTTAAATCGTATCCATTAATTGTTGGAAAATATCTGGTGTAGTTTTGACTCCAAACGGTAGTCTTATGTACTGAAAAAGTCCCCCGATGCGTATTTATTGTGAGTAATTCACCGCACGCTGGTTCAACCTCAACTTGCAAATAAGCATCTGCCAGGTCTAATTTAAAGCAGTTCTTCTCTATGGAACTGAAACGTGGAGAGCTACTGCAAAAATCCTCAGGTTCGCTAAAGGTATTTATAAACAACTTCCTACGCAAGATATTGAATGTCTGTTGGCCGGAAGCCATCAGCAACAGCCTACTATGGAAGAGAACAAACCAACTTCCAGCTGAAGAGGAAATCAGGAAACGATGTTCGAAATGGATAGGACATACATTGCGGAAATCATCTGACTGCATCACGAGACAAGCACTAACTTGGAACCCTGTTGGAAAACGGAAAAGAGGAAGGCCAAAAAGCACACTACGTCGAGAACTGGAAACAGACATTTACAGGATGAACAGCAACTGTCAAAAGCTGGAAAGGATTGCTCAGGACAGAGTTGAATGGAGAATACTGGTGAGCGGCCTATGCTCCTCTGAGAGGGGTAACAGGTGTAGGTAAGTAGGTAAGGTCTATTTTGGCAAAACAACTACAGTCGTTTAGAATAGTGAACAAATCGTCCGGAGCTGGTAGTGGATAGTGGTGTTGTTCTAGGACAGCATTCAGACCGGTCGGAAAAACGGCGCAGATGCGAGGTGTACCGTAAGGTTTCTTTACAACGACTACTGGGGCTGCCCAGGCCGAGAATGATACTGGTATAGGAACACCTTGCTTCTCTAAGCGTTGAAGTTCCGCGTCGACTTCTGGTAGCGAAGCATATGGGACGGAATACTGTGGAAGCATTCGGCGTCAAGCGAAGAATGAGCACTTTCATGTGGCTACATTACATCCTAAACCTTTTGTAAATACATTGTGTCGAATCTTCAAAATCTTCGTGAAACTCTTTCTGTCTATTTCATTTCTTACGCATGCGGGGGCAGACGGTGCTTGGTCTAGTCGTTGTATTCTCAGCAATGTATTGGAGACATGTTGGTTCTTGATCAAGCTTTGTCTGACTTAGCGTGGATGGTATTAATGACCTAAATGGTTCTCCGGGTTTTAATTTATCACATCTTTCTCTTTCATGTCTTACGATGGGAGAAGGCATCCATTGTGTCTATATGAACGAGTCACGAGTTCAGAGGGGTTAGAATTAGGTTACAGTACTTGTCAAGTTCTGCTGTACCAAGCTTTCTGAGTAGTAGGCGAACTTTCCATGCATCGTCCTGAAAAGCTGAATCATACATAAACAAATCTTCATACCTCCGGAACCATATATCATATGTAACATTAGCTTCTGGATCATAATTAAATTCAGCAATACTATTAGTAATTCCAACAACTGAAAGTGTAGAGTTGGGAACAGGAACAGCCGAGGATGTTTCAGGATTAGATTTCAGGCTTGTGACAAGCTGCATTAGTTTTAGTTGTTCATCCAACAAAATATCCATCTTGGTAGGATCCACAGTCACCATCACTCGTCGCCAATTGTTGTGTCGCGATAAAACGCCTACTGCTATGTGCGAACTAGCCGCAACTCTAATCTGCGAAATTGTCTGCGCCAACTGATAATCGCAACCGTAACCAACAACTCGATAACTGATTACCCACCCCAAGCCTAAATCAAGAAGACACGAACGCAGCACTGTGAAGATCCTGTTCTATTATATCCTAACTCTGTATATATAGTTACAAAAGTGACCTTGTAGAAATTAGAGTAATCAGTACACTAAAATGACACTACAACCAATCACAATTAACAAGGTCCGAGAGGAAGAAATAAAGAGCAGTAACGGTTACCGCTCACTTTATAATTAAATAAAAAATAGCAAAATCGAGAGTAATTACAACACGTGGATGAGGAGGATGTCAGACACAGATTTTGCAACAATTTAACCTCTGCTGTTTTCAGGCACAACCATTTTCAATGTAATTGACTTTGCATATGCTACTTTTCGTAAGCGTCTGCAACCGCAAAATGTATCCAACATGCATGGCAAGGTATCCCCACAATCCAACCTTAGATGAGGGATGGATATAAGGTGATTGTACCACACTTTCAGCATGTGGTATCGGGTTCACCTTACAGCAGAGCTATAAATTGTTTGAACAGAGTGTGAAAAGTATATTATTTTTATGGTGGCAGAAGTAACTGTAGTGAACACACAATAAACCTAAGCATCCAATACCGTTTCTATAGTCTTTGCAAACAACTCTACTTCATTCGTTGCCCTTTAACGAAACGTTTAAATTCATGAAAAATGTCTTTGTTCATTAGTAAATGCAAGTAGTGATCCATAGTAGACATGGTTAACAGACGAAACTGACCTTTTATATGTATCCAAACCTCATAGGAAGCGACTTGTGTAAGAAACTACAGTGCCTATAACTACAAGAGTCACGTAACACAGTCCAGCATGGGAAATGAAATCAGAAATATCATAAATTGTGAAGGTTAAATCATGGGATATGTTGAAAATAGTCCCTTAAACTTTCGCATAACACTGCTGACTGAAGACAAATTTATAGATGTAGGGACTAGAGATGAAACAAAAAGCATGGCAACCGAAATACAATACATTTTCAATCATGTATTTGCATTTTGCGATCTCACTTTCGAGTGGCAGGGTAGAAAATGTCAAGGCCACTATACACTAATAATAGTCACTCCATGTACATCCCAAATTGCCATTTGAAGTTTAAACAGGACCAGAAATTCTCAACAATTGATGGATGTGATTGTGACTGCAGTTACCGTGTATTCAGATGATACACAAATTGTCACTGCAATCTATTAAACACAGAACAAATGATCAGTCTCCTTACACGAACAATTGACACGATTATATTTACATGAAAAATCTCCGTGACATTAGTTCCCGGAAGCTCATCTCCTCACTAACCTTACTGTTCATGACTGGTCACTGTCACTTTTACTGTGCTATCTGTTGTAAGGTTGTTATTGTAACTATATATACAGAGTTCGTTCGGAGTAGGAATGAGTGTTGTGAGTGCTGAGTTGCAGTGTTGTTGGCTAGATCTGTGGTGGAATAATGTGGTATTTTGTTTGTATTTGTTATGAATTGATTCATTTAGTTGTTGTATTGACTGCTTTATTGCTTGTCCTATTAATATTTTTACTGTGATATCAATTCACTCACTCACTCACTCACTCACCCACTCACTCATTCATGCATTCATTCGTTGAGTTAGTGAGCTAGTGAGTAAAGCAGGCTAACAATGTTGATGACTGTCTAATTGACTAACTAAATGGTTAGCTGACTAGTGAATTTACTGAATTGTTTTACCTTACTATGTCATTAATATTTTATGATGATTAGGATTATTGACTACTCGTATTGATTTTTTTGAATTTAAATGTTGGAGACGTGTATATATGATTAGTTTATAGCAGTGGAATTCAGTTTGAAAATAAGCGATCCAGTAGTCAGACGCCTAATTATGTGTCTCCCCATTTTCTCAATAATTCGAACGAAACTGAAGAAGTTGGCAAAATTGTCAGTAAAGAAAAATAAGCTACATATTGATGCAACAGAAAATGTTGACGAAATCGACAATAGAATATGTGTTAGCATCGCCAATGCAATTGATGGTAAGACTGTTGTTGATGTTATTAATGCTTACCTTCTGAAGTAGGTAACATTGAAGATGTGGAAGGTGATGGGCATTATTGTGAAGTGAAAGCTGAAGAGCAATTCGAAGAAGCGGAGGAAGTAGAAATAGAAAAGGATGGAGTAGAAGATGATGTGGAAGAGGAGAAAGACGATAAGGAGGAGAAGGAAGAAAAAGAAGAAAGAGGAGGAGGAGGAGGAAGAGAAGAAGGAGATAATGTTGAGGAGGAAGAAGTGGACCTGGAAGCAGAGAATGAAGCAGAAATTGTGAACGACTGTGCACATGAAGTAAGAGAAGAGGTGGAAGTAGAAAGAGGACAGGGATTCGGTGTTTATGTGGTTGATTATCAAGGTGAAGATGATGATGATGATGAAGACAGAGATGGAGAGGAGGTGAAAGAAGAGGATAGAATGGAAGATAGAGAAGAAAGTGGTGTTTTTGTTGTTATTGATGCAAGTGATGATGATGGTGATGATGATGATGATGATGGTGATGAACGTGATGCTGTTGTTGCTGAAGTAACAGATGTAGAGGTGGAGGAAGACGATAAGAGTGTAAATGATGTGAAACGAGATGATCCCTATGTTGCTGCTCGTGGTGATGACGGTGATGAGTATGGTGATGGTGATGATGAAGATGACTGTAATGATGATGACAATGGCAAATCTGATTGGGATGTCGAGGATAACATTGAGAATAATGATAATTGTGATGATATTATAGGAGTCAATATTGATCACAATAATAGAATTAATTTTAATCATGATAAGAATGATACTAAAGATTATATTTATAATCGCAGTGACAGTTATAATAATAGTACTTTTGATTATGATAGCGACGATGTTAGAAATTGTAATTATCCTTATAATTTTATTCATTTCAACGATATTATGAATGAGAATTTGAGAAATTGTTACATGAATATAGTGAGTGAGGAATCCGACATAAGTAATACTGATGAATTGTGTAGAAAAGTAGGCATCTTGTTATTGTTCATATTGTGTATATATCATGTTTATTCTTTTGTTGTTGTTTTTTTGCAGATAGTGAATAATCAACCATATTGAATAGACTATTCAATGTGGACAGATGTTTCTAGGAGACTGGATTCTTCACTGAATAATTGAGTGAAAAGAAGAATGAATGAGTTTGGCAATCATATCATCACATAATTGAATACAATGAATATATATTTGATTATGAGCAAAGTTGTGATTAAAGTAATTTACTAATAATAAATCTGTGTACAAATAAATCACTGTGATTAATGAGAATAAAATATGTATAAACTATTGGTATTTGTGTTCTTGATTGACTGACGGGTAGGTAGATGGGTAGATAGTTTGTGTATGGGATATTGTAGACATGAGTGTAGTGAGGTGGAGGTAGGTAAGCGTGACTGGCGATCATGGAGATATTGATAGGATGGCTGAGACATGTAGAATGGGATCCCGTGGATTTGTATCGGGTCAGGTTTTGTCGAGTTATGTTACTTAGTCATTGATTAGATGCATTGTGTGGATTTCAGTTAAGAGCTACAATTAAGCCTCGTGAAATGCATCAACGAAGTAAGAGCTGAGTCACTTTATTTCAATGTGATTAATTATTGATTACTTGATGAACTAATTAACAAACTAACAACTGATTAATAAGTGCAATGAATTAAAGTTTACCGTTCGAACTAATCTACGTTACGTTGATTTGTGATGGCAAGTAATGATTATGGAGGGTGAGAACGAGTAAGTGACTGAGAAGACTAACGCTGTTTATCACGCATTGAATAATTGGAAGGCAAGCAGGTGCTCCGTATGCAAATGACTGAAAATCATATTTCACCCTTAGCGTAACATCCTTATGGTTTAATGTATTCACGCTAACCCTCTATTGATCGAGTTTTAGCCACTTCATACAGAAATGCGGCCACTACTGGACAACGTTTCTGACCCTAGTAATATTACTAACTGTTACGATGTCAACAAAAGTGACTCTTACGGTAGACCAGAGTACGACCAATTATTTGATGTGAGCTTGTGCGCACGAAGTCACTATAACAAATGCAAATGAGTTTGCCTGGTTGGTCCCCGTAGATCTGGCCTAGACAGTAGTAATGAATACAGTCAACGTGTACTCAATTAGTTAAGTGTATTTCATGAATGAAAGATGATATGCTGACTGCAAATATGCTACACGGGAGGATATGCCAAGGGGAACGTAACAATCATAGAAACACAATGTTTACTTTACCCAACTAAAATAATTGAAATAGTCTTCTAATATATAGTTCTGAAAGATAGTTATTCCATTCTAATTACCAAACATACCATCAACTAACCCATATAAGAACTTTCGTTAATAGGCATGTTCACCAACAACCAATCAAATCAATTACATCTCGAATTGGCAAACGTGTATTTAAATAGTTTCACAAATGATGAATGCACGAATTAATTAATAAATTATTTAATTAATTAACTAATTAACTAGATAATTAACACCATTCAGTAGGAATCCAATTTAATTAGAGATGAGGCAATTATTGAAACATAACTCGGACCGGAACGACTAACGATTCATTTACATACAACCAGATAACACTAAGTCACAACACCACCTTCACACAACTTACATTATAAAGACTAGTCTCCTGTCAATCGAAATTAACTCAACTCCCCTCGTAGTATCGTAATACACTACACTCGTATCGTAATTCAGCTAAACCACACTTGAATAAAATGACTAGCAGAATCTCTTACATGGATTTACTGAAGTTGACCATATCAAATCAACGTACAGCAGGATACAATGTTTCTAACATAAGATAAGCCTCCATATATCACCTCCTTTACAAAACCTTGCTCCATTTCATTTCATCTGAAGTTGTGAAGTGTGCCAGTTCGCTCTACAAAACCATAGTTTACAATATCCGTAAGAATCACCATTTCGATAAGGTTAAGGCAATTCTCTTCAACACTCACAGTATGTCACAAGTGTTTGTCAATGCTAGAAACTGAGAACAAAGGACTAGCAAACTAGCTTGCTTATCCTATTTCATGTTAAATCCATACTAGATTCGACGCGATTTATCAAATTACTTCAAAAACATTCTCATTATGATACTCCTGAGAAATTCCAATGCTAGACAACTAACCACATTAAATACAAATCAAAACACTTTGAACACAGGTGAAAGTATTGTGCATTTTATAATTCAATCACAGCTATAGCAATACATTCAATACCATCACTGTTTCATACAAACATTACATTCGCCACACCTTCGATCAATATTTACGTTCTCACACTTGATTATGCAATTCTTAACAAGGTTTATTCTGTGTGTATCCGACTGTTGGCTTGCTGTAGTTCTAGAATTCTCTAGGAAAGACTCATTCGTTTGTCAGTTAACACTGTGAACTGGAACTCACTCACCTGACTCCTCGAAGTGTATTTAGTCTACATGACGATTATGTAAACTGGAATTATCAGCACCCAGTATACGCACTATTCACTCGCCTATTTACTTCACTATAATCCTAGTAGATTGTCACTAACTATTTCCACGATAATTAGTAGTCTCCAATGACTCTCAGCACTTCATATTTGATTGTTGACTTCCATCGCTTAACAATTTAAGTGGAATCTCCTTACTGGTAGCAAGATTGACATTCTTGTGTTGTAATAGACATGCATGCGAATCCCACTACAGTTTGTTGAGTGTTATACCAAGAATACAATCAATAGAAGATTTCAAAGCCCAATCACATCACATTTAAAACATCTAGTATTTCCAGAAGGACATGATTTACATGAATGAAGGCGACGACACTATATGATTTATTCGAATCACAAATAAGTATTAACAGCGATTAATTAGAGAATAAGCATCTGTAGTATTACTAATTAGTACTTGGTATACCAAATTGTAGGCACAAAATAACAGTGAAAATACAATCGAAAGCAGGAAACTTTATTGAATTAATTAGCGATTAAAACACAGTCAATCACACAGGAACATCTTGAATAGATGATCCCCTCATATCCAAATGTAATCGTCTTAAACATTGACAAGGATAGACAGTAAACTCACCGAAGAACCAATTACATGTGAACTTCTAATGAATATATAAGTACACAGGACCAATGAATTAGGAGAAATGGGATAGACACTGAAAGACAGATAGGTAGATAAACAGGCTGATTGATTGATTCATTGATTGATTGATTTGTTGGTTGGTTGGTTGGTTGGTTGGTTGGTTGGTTGGTTGGTTGGTTGGTTGGTTGGTTGGTTGGTTGGTTGGTTGGTTGGTTGGTTGGTTGGTTGCTACCTGATTAATCACTCGTATAAATACACTGACATGGGTAATTATCACGTAATGCTCATGAGGATAACAATATAAATGCAATGTAGGAGGGATATATGAGTTATAAGATAGCTTATACTTGTTGCATAGAAAAAGCCACCACAGCATCTGCCCCCTCTTTTAGTCTCGGTACTCGTATGAATACTTCAGTCTTTCTAGACGCATATGATGATAGATTTGCAAAGATGTAGTACTCTCTCACTTAGTATCTACTTGGTATCACTGATTGAAGTCCACTTACAAACAAGCAGTATAATACTGGATAAATTTGAGAGTAAATAGCATGAAAATTGCAGAATTATTTAATTAAGGCAATCAATAAGATTCAATGAGATCGTGAGGACATGATTTGCTAAATGAACAGAATCTAGGCAGATCAATTGCACCAACAGCATTCTGTATTTTCTCTGATCACAGTAACATTGTTAACAGGATCTGTAACTTCAATTGAAAATTTATCATAATAATGAGCATAACAATCTAATGTTGTATTATCAACATCGGGATGATGATGGGAATTCGAATGATTAGCCTCATTATTAGAAAATTGTATGCTTTCACTAATCACATCAATATTCTTCAGTGGGAAATATGCTTTCAGTATGAGAATGATTGTTTTTGTTAGAAATGACTGAACGTGGTATAATGAAAATGACATTGTTGTCTAATATGCAGCCATCACGTTCTTTCCTCATCTCGTAATAAATATCACTGGGATCCTCGACTGAATAAGGAACGGGATGATGAGTATTATGTAGATCAATCTTCTTAGAGATGTCATTAGAATTAGAAATTACATTAGAACAATTTTCAGAACTTATTTCGATTGCAGGCTGATTAGTAGTAGAATTTCTGACTTGAAAGATGTCACCATCATCAGTTTGTAATTTTCCGAAAATGATACTAAGAACGAAATATTTAACCACATATCTTTTCATTAGGATGTTTTGTACATTCCCGTTGACTTGTCACGGACCGAGACTAGACAGTCTCTGTTGCTATATGTGCATGCTGAACGGATTGCTTCGATATAGCGATAGATCACAAGTATTGTTTATGTTGAAGAAAACGATTGATAAATTAATCGGACGGAATAGGGTATGGATCTCAATAAGGCGAACTAGCATTTTCCGACGAGTAATAAAAAGTGTGCATTTATTCTTATCCTTCACCCTCTCATTTGTTGCATATCATGCTGCAAAATCTTCAAAACAACAAATTATTTCCATTGGTGGACTCTCTCTACTCTCATTCACTCACTCACTCACTCACCCTCTCTCTCTTTCTCTCATACAACTTATGATGAAAATCAAGTTGATTAGAATATCACTGAATTGGCATTTGAAACACTTCGCATAAACATGATTAAAAGTTCACCAAAATGGAAACGAAGTTTAAAGTTACATTTTTCATAATCGACCCCTTCCTATTGATGAATGTCAACCACAGAGAAGCGATCACTAAGCAAATCAATAACAATAACTCATGCACATTAAGGCTTATTTATAACACACTACCTGATAATAAGCCATAGATTTTGTTAATCCAACGATTAATGATAATATTTTAAAGTTTGTATGAAAACAACGAAGTGTTAATTGCAAACCGATGGTTAGCCTGATTAGCTAAGAATGAGCGATCGACGCTATAAAAAATAAAGCAATAAATTCAATTTATTCATAAAATAACTAACAATTATTATCAGTCAACAGAATTATTGAATGAACGATTTTTGGCATTTGAATGAATAACGAAGATTTGAGTTCTCTGTACATTCGCCTGTTGGAATGAACATTTCTTATTCATTCTGGTTATGTTTATTGCTCGAAATTAGTGGATACTGTCATATAATTTAGTCTGCTACATCAACCACGTCCTACGTTAACTTCGCTTCATTGAACAGTAGTTTAAATTGTTTTCCACATTGACTCCACGTTGATACTTATGTATGTAATCATTCGGTTTCACTCCACCAACCCGTTTGAGTGGGTATAGGCATCAGAAAGCATAGTCTTAGCAGATACACTAAGCCTACATTATTACTGGTAAGTGGATATTTACTACTTATTGATTAATAATATTTCCATTTCAATGAATAAACAGCTACTTACAATAACTACTTTATTCGTTTATCATTTTACATTTGCATAGAATTTCCTCGTCGAATGGTCTACAAAGATGGCAAACGAAAATGAAATCAGCACAGTATAAAACACCTAACTTCCCTGGTAATCGAACTAGTATTATTAATGAGATTACTAATATTAATGCCATCATCATCGATAATAATTATTGTAATAATATAATTGTCGTTATTACTATTATTATTATTATTGTTACTTCTTCATTAACACTAAGTAAACCAGTTCAAATCCTCAGTCATATCATATTCATATACACAACTTGCTTGTATGAACAGAAGGAATAATTAAATTTTAGTTATTTTTTCTACTAATCATTTCAAATGACATAAACTAACACCATACTATTCATCATAAAGTGACATAAAGTTGACTATTCTAGTGTTCTCAAAGTGCAATTACGTGTTCCATTTGTAATGATTTCAATACAACTTGTCATCTTCATTCATTATTCACTGATTAATGTTAACACGAATATTGAGTTTCTTCTGGATTGAAGCGTCTTTTGAAAGGTTCTTGTTAAAATGACTCTTTTGGTGAAAATTCGATGAAATTTCACCATCGATCTGAAGTGGATAAGATCAGCTTCATTGAACTAATCACGAACACATGATTTCAAGCGACAACTATTGAGAACAGTATCACAGCGGAAATTCCATTGTTTTCAGTTGTCTGTCAGCCAATCACAATTTGACGATTATCTACGACGAGGAGCAAGAAATTCAAGTCACAGTACAAATAAGTTTGACCATTTAATTTGATACCACGAACTGGTGTGAGTTAGAGAAGTAGTGGAGACTAGGAGCTGGCACCGGATAGCTGCTTCATACTCGTATGCGACTCTTTAGCAGTCGGTGTATCTCTAGACACAACATTTCCTACATTGTACTTCTTACTGTTGCATATATGCTCAATCTGGGACCAAACTCAACTTCATGGTTACACTTTTCTACTGACGCTTGTCTCGATTCATTGTTTGTTGGATTTACACTGTGTCCCAATATAATTCTTACAAATTCATCGTTGCTAACTTCTGATATATACACTTATCTGACTGTTGGTGAATGTGTATTAGTCGATTGGATATACGGTAGTTTACAGATAATTTGGAACTATGTTATTACGGAACAGATTTAGATTGCAATCCTTTAGAAATGAGCAAAAACGGTGCAAATATTTCACTCAAACTTTTTAACGATGCACATCCACGTTTCCATCAGGGTATTTATTACACATTTAATCAGATCGAGAATTCAGACATACACATGTCAGTCAGTATTGAGTTTAAATGTGCACGATTCAACTGAACAGAATATATGGGGAGAAATGTGTACATATTTGTATGTATGCTAGCCATATTTATAATAATGATACGCGAAATGGCAATGTGACATGGTGTCAGTCAGTTGTTGAATGTGGGTGCAATAAGGCATGAACGTTGTATAACAATTAGACTTGCACAAAAATCGACGTAGTTGCTGAAGACAATAGAGTTATGGACAGGAGGTAAGAGTCGATTTGCATCCAGGCAATGAATGGATGGTATTATCCTATGTGTATTAATATGGTGATGACGAGAGTGGATTTCGGGAAGGCTGATAATGCGATCATGTGAATGGATGACCACCCCATTCTACTGAAAGTGTTGCAATAACAGATACTGGATGATCTCAACTACCCGTGAACGACACCTATTCACTTTAGGACACATCCCTCATATTTCGAAATATTCTCAATTCACAATTTTTCATCACTCCTTATTTTCTAAATCCTTGTTATCAAAATCACGAAATTTAAATTATAATCTTCATACCACTTACAGCTGTAGTTCATATAGGCGTACACTTGCGGTAGTTGCATTAGTAGTATATTGTTTAGCAGTGATTGTTATAATTAATAGACATGTCCCATCTGCTCACTGTAATCATCATCCAAACAGCAATGCTGCTTGCGAAAACAAATATATCATCCGAATTGAGAAGTGATTCAACTAACAGTCAGGAATTAAGTAAACACAATCAAACACTATCAGAAATGTAGAAATTCGATTGGATATTTGATGGAAAATAGACAGGAAGACAAACGGACACAAAGGCATATCATTAATATAGCAGCCAATATGTGAATATCATTGTCTTAAATATAGATTGATAGACCAGTGGAGTAAAAATGGTGAAGAAGCAATCAATCAAAGACTCCTAGGATATGTGATAATTATCGATTAATTAAAATTTCACGTTTGTTATTTCTTTCAGTAGATAATAAACATCATTTCCAAAGGAAATGTAGGAAAATGGGCTGTGATTTTATCGTCTTTCACGTTATCTTCATCTATAACACCCGATTTCAAAACACTCTGTGTACTGTTCAATTAACTCAGCACAGCAATTTATGTCCTAGTAACTAGGTCCAGGCTCCATGGAGATGCTAATGTGATACTTCTTAGAATTTCGAATGGTAACTAGCAGATAAGATTAAGTACAAATCAGGAATACAAAGAACACAGTTGAAGCTAATGTGTATTTGTGCAATCCAATCAGCACACATATAACTTGTGCGATACTCTACTGTTTCACACAAGCACCACACTTATACTCGATTTGTTCATTTCCCAGATTGATCTAGTAGTTCATGTATATTTCTTAGTCTCAAATTTTTCTATATTTCGAGAATCATAGACTTAGAAGTCTGCAAAACAAACGTATCTTAGTAAATATACCACGTGAAGGCTCGTAATTACTGTCCTTACCGTGCCTATTTTCATTTGCAGTGTCCTAGTTTCCAATTCGCACACTTTGCCTTCCATATGTTGCTTGCTACCTATGAGCATTCCCTTCGACTAAAATCAATTCACATCATCGACATTGTTATTATCATTTTATTATCATTATTACCATTATATCATTATTGTACTACTATTACACCATTATTATCACATTATTACTATTATTATTATCAATATTACATTGTCATCTGTATATGCTAGTATTATATTCTGTTTTCATTCATAAAATATGTGCCTACATGCTTCGTATTTTATTCATTGGACTTATACAAATCCTGTTTTAGCCAAAGCAACCTATTCGTATATGTGTTATCTATATGTATTTTGGGTATACATGCATTTTAGGACGCGGATATGTAAATTTTGGTATTTTTTAAGCTGGACCACTTCCCTCCATCCAGCCTACATATTTCACAACCATGTTATTTGCTGCTGTTCCATTGTAGTGTCAACTCCGGACACTTCCGGTGAAGGAGAGTAGAGGGTCATATGCAAGGACAATTGGAAGTGTTAATTTCGGTTCAAGAAACAACGTATTAACATCATTCAGGTACTAGAAACCCAGTAATATGTTTCAAGCATTCATATATTGTTAATGTTGTTTTAATACATGAATGACACCTTCTGTGTCGTAGTTTTCTGTTGCATGGTCTGCCGTCTATCTCACTTCTCTGACAGTTCTAAACAAACTCTGCTTTAATACCATTTGTTCGTGAGTTTTGTTATCTGCATTTGTCTGCAAAGAAGTTGATAATTAATTTCTATTTCAATTCCAGTCAAACGACCAAACCTCTATATCTTTTACTGATGTCTGTTGAACCTACTACTTACCACTCCTGTATTATTTGCTTCAGCTCTAGTTTTGGTTGTTAAGTTAAACGATCATACAATCCGGTTCACAGTTTAGAATACAACCTACTGAATAAAATATCAGCACGTTTATTCAAATCATTTGCACACAAATATAGACAATGCATCATGTAATAAATTTACACTTTATATTTCTCTATGCATTTGAACTAGAAATATATTACAGGTTCCCACCACTAATCTTAGTGGCCAATCAGGAACATGTACTTTTGGCGGGATGTGCGTCACCTTTCCGTTAAGTCTAAGCCATTCCGGTAGTCGTTTTTCACCCTCTCATCTACTTCATTCATTGTAATGTTTTCAAGGCTGTTTTAGGTGTTTAATAGGTCCGAACGCCTACTTATTTCTCATTTGTGTTGATGTTTACATGTTAATTTATTTAATGGTTGTCTTATGCGTTTGATAAAGTTCGCAAAATATTCGGTCTTGACATGCTTCCCTGTTTCTTGTCCTCCAGCATGAAACATTTATGATGACACTCAGGAAAATCCATTAACCTGAAACTTAATATCTGCTAGTTGATTACAGACTCTCCTGAAGAAAAGTCAAAGAGTGGGAACCTTAACCAAAACACCACCTTCGTTGTGTCACAATAAATCACAACACCTTCCACAGGTGATGGGAGCTGTTTCAGTTTGAGACTAGAGCTTTTAGATGACAGTAACTTTTGTAATTCTTGATCATTTTCCTGGCTATCTCTTAAAGTCTCGAAACTTACTGTAGGCTGTTGTATTATATTCATTTCTAGTCGAGATGGTGCATCTGCCACCTGATTGTCCTGACTTTTTACGTGTCGTGTATCACTAGTGAACTGTGATATGTAGTCAGGGTGTCGGACTTCTCGAGGTGAGTATTTATCGGCTTTCGCTTTTAATGTATTGATTTATTTGGCTAATAGCCTCGACAGCCTCAGAGGTCAGCATGAATTCTTTCGGTTTTCCTTCAAGTGAATCCGTCAATGGTTGCATTAGTTGTGCACAACCGGGTATGAGTCTGCGATAAAAGTTTAATGAACCAAGAAAACTTATAAGTTGTACTAGAAACCTTGGCATGGGGTATTGATTAGTAGTGTCCACCTCTTAACACCGAGATCAACCTACACCCTAACGAACACGAATTTCGTCAACTAAATAGTATCTGTGATTTACGAATAAATGTTTACCTGTTTTCCCCAAGATCGCTTTTGTAAATATGTATACAGAGTTGAATTATAATAGAATCGAATCTTTCTAGTGCTGCGTTGGTGTCTTCTTGATTTTGTCTTGGGGTGAGTAATCAGTATCAAATCGTTGGTCATGGCTGCGAGTATCAGTTGGCGCAGACAAGTTTCCGATTAGAGTTGCAGTTAGTTCGTGTACAGCAGTAGGCGTTATATTACGACATAACAGTATGAAATAAAAATACACACCAAAGACAACATATCATAGCTAGAAGTTGTATTTAGGCTAAATAAAACTTGTCGCTTTAGTTAAAATGAAGCTATTAATGTCAGAAATATGACTTAGAGTATGGTTACACAGTAAGAAATGGGTATTTTAGCAACAACAACCGACAAGCGGGACCCTGCAGCCTGACAGATTGTCCTGATTTCATCTGTCAGCATATTAAATAAATATTCGGGTCATTTTAAAGTTTCCTATTATCAAGACCAAAACAGTCAATTCAGATTTCACTCCTTATCACACTGAAATTAAAGGCAACCAAGTAAGCCAGAAGATAAATATTGAATCATACAGGGTTGAAGAAGAAGTATTTAAAACATAGAACTAATTTTTTTCTCTG
The DNA here is from genome assembly GCA_025215515.1 of Schistosoma japonicum. Lineage (NCBI taxonomy): Eukaryota > Metazoa > Platyhelminthes > Trematoda > Strigeidida > Schistosomatidae > Schistosoma > Schistosoma japonicum. Next base: position 15,297,114 of record CM046066.1, read on the forward strand.
AAGAGTCGACTTGCATTATGCCGCGAAACGTCAAAAATTTAAATTTTTATTCATTGGAAATTTACGAATATAAATCACCCAATTTTATAGAATTTTGCGTAAAATCCTGGTTATAAAAGAGTTTCTGAACAGTATTGCTAATTTAAATTCACACGACAAATGGCGCTTCTAGCCTTTACGTTCATTCATGTTTCTGAACGCAAATTCACTAGTGCTATGTGACTGGGTAAAATCAATGCGGAGTAAGATAAAATGCGGTGTGATTCCGGCGTTGGTAATGCAAGTTAGCAATTTTCTGTAAGGTTAGTATGTAATGTCACAAATGGAGTTTTAATCCAACTGACAGAAAACAATCCGTCCACCTATTAATAAATCTTTGCATTCTACTCCAGAATTTTGTTCGACAGAATAATATAATTACTCCTCACTGGATATTCTTTGAAAAATGACCTGACAACTTTAAATCACATAGATGAACTTTTTCCTTACAGTTTCTGCGGCTTAGCAAAAAAATATTGGTACAAAACTTAAGCTAATTTATAAAATATCCATATGCCTTGTAACATAATTGTTTTCATTTCCGATGGGTTGTTGAGTCATAAATACTGACTTTCTGTTGGTTCGAAATGGTTAATGAATCAGGACGATGACTGGCTCATTTTTATACTAAGCACGAACATTTCAATTACTGTGTTTGTTCATTTTTATGTTGTGCCCTAACTGCGCAGACCAGTTCATCGAACAAATTCTAGAAACCAGCGTGTGAACTCGATTCAACAGAATAATTTTTCATGATATAAACACGTTTGCCGACGTCAAAAATAAGACAATGGTGCATAAACTATTAGAAAAAAGAGATATTTTTTTAATATATTGCGACATACAGAATACTACAGGCAGAAAAAATACATTAAGTTAGTTATAATGCTTTTCGCTACTTTTGCTAAATACATCACCGCTCCAAACCATTACAATCACTGTAAACTTGTATTAGTCGATCACTCAGTAGCAACCATTATAATGTTAGTGAAGTTCTTTATAATATCGACCTAATTCTGTCAATTTAGTTGTAATGTGACCACTAGTCCTAATGATTTGATATTATTGGAACTATGTAAGAGTGGGAGGTGGTTTTGTAGCTGGATACAGACTGCGAAACTGGGGAGAGATTTGATATCTAATTCACAGAGAAGTATAAGATCTTTAAGCAGACTGAGGAAAAGTATTAAATAAATAATGCAGAAAAACTTCACAGTAAATACAAAATCTGTTTCTTATTCAGTATTGAAGTTTAAAAATTAAGCTTGTCTTTGGGAACGCGTATGTGAACACCTCCATTTTCTTGGTTTCTGTGGTTGCTATTTATCATCCTAAATTTCCTTCTTTCATGTTAATGTAGTTTAAATTAAAGTATTATAACAATTAATGACTTCAAAACATTCATCTTGGTCATCGAAAATTTGATGATTTAGACGCAAACTCTTTCGAGTATAGAAAACGCATGCAATAAATTTTCGTTATTTTACGACTTTATGTTAAAAGTTTCTCTTGAAGTCTGTCTCGTTAATAAAGGTATTACCACCTCGAAATTCGTATTCCATAGGCGAAAGCTTTTTCGGCATACATCTGTTCCTAGGGAAAAGATATACAGTATGTATACACTGTTGTACTAATCTCATTTGTCTATATCATAACATGCAAAATAGAATTTGTTAAATGATAACAAATGTACATGAATTGTATATTTTTGGGTTTTTTAATTTAAAATTTTAGAAGATTTTTTTATAAATTATGTTATCCGTCTAAGATTAATAACTACATCTTGTTTCATGGTGTTTATATGCGTTCAAGGTCATGGCTATCACGTGTGCCAGGGTCACGAGGCGTAGGCCATGGCAACGGAGTGGTTTTATATGCGTTTTGCAATTATTTGAGCATAATATCAAACCTTACAGTGCTGGAAAATAAAGAAAATATTAGTTTTGCTATAATTCAATTGTTTATGCTTTGATGCCATCAAAAATCAGGATTGTTTTGGAGGGATACGCGCGATATCGTGATGGTAAGAAGGTAAGTCGCAAACTTTTTTCAATTAATGTTTAATACAATCCTTCCTGCTTTTCTAGTGGAAGAGACGTTATTGCGTGTTGTCGCTCTCACCAACTACTCCTGGTAAGTTTATGATTTATTTAATAATAAACCGCTTACGATCGTTAACTTTAATTGTCTTATGTTAGAAATATCTGTCTTTGCACTACCAAGCTGTTTCTAGTCCTATAGATCTTTAATTATTGTACTCTGTAGACTAAAAGTAATAGTGTAATAGTGTGCCGTTATCCGCTTTTAATATCCGTGTTATTAAAAATTCGGTCGCTTAGCGTATATCTTTATCTTCCAGTTAATCGGCACCGAGGGAAATCATTGGGACCGGATGGATTAATTGCAGATACCCTTAAAAATGAAAGGTCCAGATGTAGCGGTATGTTGGCTCATAATTTAGGTAAGGTCCGAGTTTCAATGGAATTCCGGTTGGCCGATGTTGATCACTTGTCATCCTAATCTGCAAAAAATAGCTGAAATCCTGTACTGACCATAAGTATATCAGTTTGACTAATATTTGAAGTCATCAGCTGTTGCTCTAAGCCGTGCTAGTATCTGCAAATTACTTGGATTGTTTATCCAGTCGTAACCAGTGGTTGGTGGTTCTTATCGGTATGTCTCTAAGTTGGTTACAACAACCCATGTGCATCCATTCTATCTCCCATTAAATTTTGAGCTTAAGGTTATTATAAATATTCCCAATAATTACTTATTTTAGCGTCATATCCTCTATGTCTAGTCACTGCTGCTTCTGATGTGACTAGTGCTTCTACTTTAATGTTCAACCTTCTTTGCGGACTGTGTGGATACCTGGATGGATGCTCATATGTTTCGAGTTCTACGTTATACATGACTGACTGACTATTTTCTAGCTTATTTTCAGCAAAATAGCTGGCGGTGTCGGAAGTCTATATATTATTTGGTTGTTTAAATAGTAGTTACTAGGCTGACTATAAGTGTACTAAAGCGCTATTATGCACAATGGAAAATTGAGTTATGTGATTACCAGCGTACAATGTACGCGTTTAAGTCTTTCAATCTAATTGACTTGTTGGTTACTGGTTGCATGCAATTTGTCTTATCATATGAAGAGAAAATGTGTCCATAAATAATTCAAACAAGCGATTTAATATTTATTTTGTAATCGGTTTCAGTTACACCTCAAGCTACTTTTGATTGATGCTCTTTTGACTTCTTTGGAGTTGAACTTACTATAAAACTCAGTAATTACGTAGTTATGATTTTGACCAAACTTTTTCTTTTAGTTGTTATCTAAGGTTCGCTTTTTATTAGACTCAATAATCATGATCAAGTTTGTTCCCTTCAGCCATTATATTTTATATGTTAATTACAATTAATATATATCCATAAACGTTTCTTAGACTTAGTTCAAACTATTCATATAGATATTGTTTGTGAAGATTTAAGTATTAATTGGGCTTACATTCGGTAACTACGTGTTCACTTACGTATATTAATAGATTGTTCTAAGAAACTTGAATAGTCATATCTGAGGTTCGCTATATGAAGATTTTTCACATTTAACACCACTGATATCCAGTTGTACTAAAACCAAACAACTATATACATTTTATGTCAGCGGTTGCTAAGTGTATACTACATTTACAAATACTGATCAGCAAGTAACCAGTGGACTATGTTGTTACATAACTAGACGTGTTCATTCATATGTTTAAAATCAGTTTGTTCCCTAAATCGTGCTTACGAATTACTATTGCAAGATTACTAAATTAACCCTGCTTAACTTTATTGTTGATTTCAACTAGTTAGTTAGTCATGCACAACTTAGAACCTAGCACATATTTGCACAGTCCCAAGTTGCTATGATGCATTAACAAGATGTGTTCAAATTTACAAGACTGACACTTGAGTATAATTTAACAGGAAAGAATAAGTCAAAGGTACATAAGAAAGAATAATGGGTTTAAATGAACACAAAGAATGAATACATTCGCTCCACTGTAACCGATTCTGAGCCATGCCACCCAATGTCTACTGCCACTAATCACGATAATCAAACTGTTCCCAACCAGGTTCTCTGCATCTGTTAACATAACTTAGACTGGTGTTCGAAGACCTAATAGACTGATCCCGTATTTTGGTGTGGATACTTTAAGCTCTTTCCCACTATGTTCTTACGTCGGCCAACATTGTGCTACCAGTCAGGCAGCGGTTAGACACGTATTTACATGTTCCAACCACTTCCGTTGATAAAGATTCACAACCTCATCAGCTAGTTTACCGTTTTTTCCTAGTACTGTAGCATCAATATTGTTTACTCAGCCATTCCATGATATGCGGATTATACATTCTGTACTCAAAGACGAAGTCTGAGCGCATCTATTTTAATAGCCCACGTTTCCCATCCATAGGTTACAACACGGTAGACTGTTGCTGAGGTCACCCAAGCTATCGTTGAGATGAATATGCTGCCTGGGCAACAAGTGACTCAAACCTGCAAAAGCTCTGCGGGTTTCCTAAATCCGGGCTGGGTTATCGTTAAACACTGACCCGTCATGACTGATGAGACTCCTGAGATAAACAAAGTGGTTGATTCGCTCAACTAATTCACTCCCTTTGACTAATCTAAATGATGATCCAGACCAGTCGTTAAATAACATTTTACATTTAGTAGTGGCGAATCACATCCCAAATATGCTTGCATTGTTACTCAAAGTATTCAGGAGACTGTCTTCATCGAATAGGACTATATCGTCTATATATTCTAAATTGATAAGTGGATCGATTGCTGATATTGAACAACAGGAGATCGTAATTTTACTCCATTTCTTTATCTGACCTTTTTTCCAATGCATCTGTTTGATTATTTTGTCCAATAAAACGTAGGTAGTTTGTAAAAGGTAATTTTATATTCCGTGCATTGGTGAATCAGACAACAACAGACCCGCTGTTACCAATTCAACCTTTATGTGTTACGCACTTTGTGTGGTATAATAATAATAATAATAATCAACATTCAGGGTTCCTTTTGCATACTCACATTAAAAAAATTTTCGATTACGCTCAGTAAAGTGCTTTTGGTAACGGTCGATGAATTATACCTGCTGGATGCGGCCGCTGCTTTCATAACTGTAAAATGTTCTAATTATTAAGTTTGTCTTCATTTGGTTTCGCAGTCCTCTACACGGTTGATTTTTGTTTTCGTAATCAACCAACGTGTTCTCATATTAGTTGAGTAGATGTATAAATCCCATTAAATCTCATGTTTGATTAGAGTGGTTTTTTTAAAGTCGTATGTGACTTTAATCATCATTTCTACAACATCTCGTAGATGTGGCAAACGCCTTTCCTCAATAGTTGATAGATTAGCAACTAGTGTTATGCTTAACTTGTCTTAACATTTGGTTGCATCCGTTCTGTTACACGGGGTTATTTAGACAAATGTTTGACCACTGGTGTGTATTTTTAGCAGTAAAGTATTTCAAATGTGACTTTATTGGACTTTATATCAACTGGCTTTTAGTTTATTGTAAAAACAATAATATTCGTTAGTTACCTTCGGTAGATAGATACAATAAGTTCCTGAATTTCATAAACCTCTTAGCACTATGAGAGATCTGTATATATCTATATACGGATCAGTTAGATATATTTCCTCTTGATTCAAAGGCCCCACTTCACTCAGTTTAGTATTATATTTTCCTTTTTATTAAAAGTAGTACAAACGACATGGCAACATGAAAAATACAACCTCCTTGTGATGAAAGTCAGTTCCTACGTTTTTTACAACAGGATGTCAGGGTTTATGTACATCTAGCATACCAAGGTTTTCCTACTCATAGATGTAACTCATTTGTAAAGTGCAACTGGGTTAAATCTGTATTTTATTTGAACATTAATGATATTACCTGTCTATACAAGAGAAATAAAGTAGAGCAGGGTGCGAATTACTATTTAATAGTTATGATCCAATTGCTTTCATCATCATTAACGTACCTCTCCACCAAATAAATATGGAGACATGAAAATCTCTAAAATATAACCATATCAGATATTCAGATCTGTTAGTTGTATTAATGATGCATACATTATTTCCCACTATTTTCAGTAACACCAGTTTTCTCTCTGACCATCAGCATACATTTTCATTCGTCTACTATCATGATTCGTTGTAATAATATATTTTAAGTAACTAAACATTTGTTTCATTCAGTATTACCTTCACCATCATAGCCACGTGTATCTGTCTCAAGGTCGTTGTTAGGTAAACTCTAATTTTTCATTTTTGTTTCTTCATTTAAACTAAAATCAAATTATGCCTTGTGAATAAATATCTGTTTTTCAAAGTGTATCCTAAATAATATTTCTGTAGGTGTTTTCATAGAATGTACTACCGAATACTCTTAATTTAACTGTTGTAGTTCGTTATTCCACCGTTTTTGTTTTAACTTCATTTGTTAAGTTTATAATTGGTTCTCTTTTTCAGGGCTAAGATGAAAGTCTTTGCTGATCTAATAAGCGTTTGAAGTTTTCCTTTCTTACTTCCAATAAACAGTGAAAATTTATATCTCTATAATTCCTTTAGACATTGTTTGTATTGGGTTTACCTACTGTTGTTGATGTTACTTGTTGCATCGTTTTTTTTCCCGGTAATATTATTTAATATATTTGGATTGTGGCTAATTATTTATTCTAGAACTTATGTTTTATCTTATTTGTTGGGACATGTCAGATGAATGCATTTACATCCCACTCTGTTGATGTTGGTACTGAGCCTCTTTTCAAATACCAATACATTATCCACTTAGCTACTGAGTACAGGTAGCCAATGACTTGGTTAATGTATTTGGAGATATTTCTAAAGGTTTGTGGTTCCCTATTGTTTATAATCAGGGTATATATATATATATATATATATATATATATATATATATATATATATACTTCGATAGGATTACCTCAATGTAGTGTTAGTTCACAAATATGACTAAAGTTGATTGATTGATTAGCGGTGAAATCTAGAAGGCTTGTTTCGTCAGTTTTGGGACTCATCATTTAAATGAACTGCATACCTAGTAACTTGGCATATATGGAGATGATAGTGATGTACCTCTGTCAACAGTAACTGATTGTTTATGCTCGTGAATATTGACGATGGGAAACCACAAATACTTACGAATAGTCATTCTTCTTTCTTTAATTACTTGCAAAAATTCCCTAATTTTATTATTATGCAATGTCGGTCTGATTGGAATTTATTCTTTCAGGTTTATTGGTTTATTACTGTTTTCTACTCTCTCAAATACATTGATTCACATACTGAGTAGTTATCATGTTATGTTTCATAATAGTTACTCCATCTTTCCAAACCAATTTACAGTAATGCCACCATTTTCACAAAATTCGTATGTATTTGGAGAGAAAATGTTTAACTAATTTCCCTAAAATTTGTTTATTACACAATCGTGCTTATTATGCTGAGTATTTAGTGAATTTTAGTATTATGCTTAAGCAAAATTTTCTTTAGTAGTCAAATGATTAAGTTATCCTTTTTTGCATTTAATAATGTAATTAAACAATTTATTAATCACTGGTCTTGAGGAAAGTACCTTATCGTTTACACTACTGAATAAGAGAATACATTCTAATTATGCTTTCATGATGTATACCTTCATCATTAATCCCAGTACTGTGTAGTGTACTTACGACTAAGTACTATTCAGTGATCAATCAGCATACCTCTACAGTATGGAAGTATCTCAATGATTAAGGCATTCCACATTCAGCCAAAAATTATCATATTCGAACCGTCTTCCATATACTTTTATTTCAAAAACCGATCGATCATCACTAATTCTGACAATTCGAGTGTAGATTAAGTCAAATGTGTGAAACTTTACTTGATGTAAATGATATTCAAGAAATACTTCCATAATGAATAGGTTTTCCCTACTTTTTATTATTCTACTGCTTATTCTATTTTTTATTTGAAATATTTTCTATGGAAACATTTTTCTATTGATTTATTTTTCAGATGCTTTACATTTATACATCACTAAAAGTTACGATGACTTTGCAGCTTATCGTAATTCAGGTTCGGTGCTTACTGCTATGCTTCCAGCTGTACGCAAATTACATGAACTACCTATTTCTCCAGAATCCCGCGCTTTACTTGGTGAATTCACCGGAATCCAAAAACCGTCTGATCATAACCATAATTCATCACTTCATCAAAATACTTTAACTTCCAAATCCAGTTCATCCACAACTTCCAGTGGCCCACTAGTTGATACAGCAGTTCATTCATATAATGCTGCTTCAGGGAGTACTTCATCTGGGCTCGCAACAGCATCGAATTTGGCTTCAAGTGTTGGTGGTCCAGCTCCTGTAGACGAAATCACAGGTTTTGAAAGTGGTTATCATATGGATAAAGAGTCGAATATCATAGTCTTCATTGGTGTATCATCTGTGTATGCATTAGCCCTAGCTGGTATGGATGAAATGTTTCGTTGGGCTGACACATTAGCTCGTATTGTTGTTGGTGAGTCTTATTTTTAGATTTTTACTAGTTTTTAAAACATTTTTACCTTATCTCCAAAATTCATTGTAAGTCAGTCACTTGTAACGTAGAGCATGACACATAATTGCATTATCTCAAGATGCCTTACTATATTATCACGACGAAATCAAATTAAGAAGACTAACAACACACTATGGTTCGACAGTAAGAAGTATGTACGAAATAAAAATCCAACTCAAGATCTAGCAAAACGTATTAGAGTGAATTCACCTTCGTTACTGTGACCGATTATTAACCATGTTACCTAATGTCTCTAACAACGGATAACGATTATTACACAGACCCCAACCACATACTCTAAACATACCAATGCAGCTTACATCAAAATTCAATAACTTCATCGACCGACGCTACATTTTGGTTTGGCCATCCTAATTTTATTACAATTGACTTTTGACTATTCAACATGATTGAGCATACGTAATACATATTCTAACCATACCTGTCTGTCAAGCTTCATAACCTCATCAGTATCTAGCAGTCTTTACTGGCCTTTTAATTAAAGTTGGAGGCAGATACCACTGCTACATTTTGTAGATGTTTGAATATTATTATAAGCCTCGTTAAAATGTATCGTGTCTTCGTGATCTATTAAGTGCTTACTTGACCCTTCTCTAAACACATTCTTGGCCTTTTTATCCTCGAGTTGACACGCAGGAAGTCTTCGTGTTGTAAATTTCTTCCGTCTTGTAAAACGCATGAAAATACTTGCTCTCACTACATCATGATCGCAGTCCGAACATGTGCTACGGAACGAGCATCCGTCTTCGGTTGAGCCTCCATCTATGGTTGGTGGCAATATGGTATATTTGTATTCAACGCTATGTTGATGCTGGGGGTCGACAGGCTACACAATGTATGTGTTTGCCAGGAGTTAGAGATTACTTGAGCCTAATTGTAGGAGACAGTATTCACTATCGGTTTGTTGGACTGAGGTCAGAAAATCTTCCCAAGTGTTGTTTAGCTTGACTTGACCTATCGATTTAAGCAATAGAATCGCTTATCATTATATATATATATATATATATATATATATATATATATATATATAACTTCAGTCATGGACAACAAAGAACCTGGCACCTATGCATTGGTCCACGTTTTCATGTCTCATCAGTATTCCAAGATGAATATCAAAGTATTGGAAGTATTAGCAAATAAGAGTGAAAAGTAAAGAATATGATTTGAGATAGGAATTAAGTTACTAAATAAAGATTAGAAAATAATTTCAAAACTCAGGACCTAGGATCAAACAAATGATGAATGCATTTGCTCCACTGAAACCTATTCTCAACCATGTCTTCAGTCACTGGCATGCGACCAGGTAATAATAACTTACCAGCATGACGTGATTTAGTTTGGCCGTCTCTAGCTTTTATATAGTTTACTGCTAAGCCGGTCAGCATTATGCATAGAGATAAACGGTGCCGGGGCATACGTAATTCATATCTGAATTACCTCAGTCAATAAAGACCCTTGATGTTATCATTTGATTTACTATCTTCGTCTCCGGTAATAACATATGCAAGCGATACTTCCGAGTCACCTAAGATAATGCACAAATATTGCTTGCTTTTTAACGATACGTTTCACAGGAATAAAGTAAGACACAGTGAACTACTGCGCAATCCGTTTATTCTTCAGTTGGATGACAGTTATGCTGTTTTCCTGTTTCTAAATTCATTCTAAGATGTACTTAGCTGCATTAAATTGTAAAACAATGAGCGATAGTATGCTCTAATTAGCTCAATCATTTATTACTCGTGACGTTTATAAAACATTGGCTTATGTAATTATTACTTTCTTGTATTCACTGTTTTATATTGTAACCTTCAAGTAGTTAATTTTGTTTATTTTTGGAATAGATTAGTTTATAAGTGATGCATACCTACGAATGCTTTCCTCTACAATCGATATTTTTTTTAAAAATTATGGGGAACGATAGAAATTTCTAATCCAAAAGCCATAAATATCATAACTAATTTACTAGAATGTATATCCCACATGTATTTTTGATATCAGCTTAGTATTAGTAGTTTTATCCATTACCATTATAAGAAAGCATTCTAAGCACCAATTGTAAAGTATTACAATAAACTTTTTTTTAATACATTCATATTGTAATTGTCTTCATATAGTCAGTTTGTCACTCATCATCTGTTTCTTACCAGTTCACCCGTTACAACGTTTTTTGTTTTCATTATGTATTATATGCATAAATTCCAATGTTTTCGTCTCTTACTTCCTTAAGTTCTTTTCATCCGAGTTCGCAAGTATTTCGCCTCACATTAAGTTGTAGGCTTTTTTTACAACGCGTGTGAGTATTCATGTTTATTCGGTTGAAATGAAGCAAGTCTTATGTTTGTGTAATTGGAAAATAAGTGGCTCAAAAGTTTGTGGTTAAAACACACTGTTCCTAACTAATAGTTCATACGTTCAAATGCCGTTGCTCTTACTTATTAGATAGGCTTGCTAATATCACTAATGATTATACAGTACGATACCAGTTATATTAGTCTTGTTGACATCATTCTATTACTGCTACTTCTAGTGTCAAGTCATGTTGCAACTCACAGCACTAGGTTGAACAGTGACATGATGGTTAAAACTACTCCCAATTAGTGGGTCTCAAGCTCGTGCTCCGCTGCCTACTACTTTTGGTTTAGTTGGTTGTCATAGTGTCTCAAAATTAAACACAAACCTGTGTTTGATAAGTGTTAATATTTCTCCATAATTTCTCAAAAGAGACTTCACAAGCTTGGGGGGGGATGTCGAAGGTATTTCAACAAATAAAGTTGATTTATGATGATTTATTAAGGATGGATTATATCTCATATCTTCATTGAACAATTACCGGTTTTTTTTATTAATGTTAGCATGTTTCGCAGAAGCTTTCAAAATCTCACGGTTACGCAAACCCAATAGTATGATTGTTTTCTGTACATAAACTCGGTTTTTTTGTTCAGGATTCAATAGGATACTTTTGGGGACTGGCGAGATATGTATTCGCCTATTTGGTTACGACTCACATCCAATGTGTAAACGCTAATGATACAATCTTTTTGTCCAAACAGAAGTAGCTAGTCTCGTCTGGAACCTGCGATCTTACTTAAATGATAGAGCGCTTCGACCAATAGTCTGTAATGGGACTGGTTGTTTATCTGGACCTTGTTAGTTGGTTAAAGTTACTTGGTTGGGGGTCATCAAGACTATCTTATTTTGTTAGTTGATATGAGTTACTGTTTCATTTCCCTTAGATTCTCAGGCTTAAAATCATTCTGCATTTTAGCACGATTCAATACTTTTTTCCTGAAGTATATTCCCTGTGTCTCAATCTTTTTTAACACCATTGATATTACTATTAATTCTGTATCTATCTTCATATTATATGACATCTTGTACCAATAGATATATATGCTAGATCTTAGATTTCTAATGATTGACTGACTAAAATTAAAATTTGAACCACTACTTCACATTAAATGTTTCCAGTGATCATCATAGTGTACGATTGTGAATAATCCAAGTGAAAAAATTGTTTCTTTACATTTACACGTTTTCTTAATTGTTTATTGTTTTTTTATTTGCAAAAAGCTAAAAAAAAAATACTTATTTTGATCTTAGATTTGACGATTTTAATATTTTATGCCAAAATGTTCGAATTTTCTTTTTATTAGTTTGTCAGTTTAATAACATAAAAGCACACAAATAACTCTTCATGTTAGCAATCAAAGAATAAATAGTTTAATATTCTGTGCTTCATTGCATACTGTAATAAGAGATTAGTTACAAATGCGTACTTAAAATATGTCTAAGCTTTATTACTATAATTGGTCAATAGCCAGGTTTTTCATTGAAGGTTGATTGCATTCTAAAAAAGAAAAGAATATTGTAGTAGTGCAAATTTGATCCTAGTCAAATTTTTCATAATTTATGAAAGAATTGTGAACAATTTTCGTTGAAATTGTGTCACTAATTGTTAATCTACAAGTGATGCTAGTGTAAATTATCTCCTAATTACTGGTCGCTATTTTTGATTGAATTCGTCACAGATTGATGTTAGCTTGGTACTATTGAAATTCAGGGAGCACTGGATAATTGCTTCGTCCTAGTATGGGACTCTGCAGCAATGCGCATCTCTGATTCAATGTTACCCTACTAACATCAATCTGTGACGGATACAATTAACTGAAACTTTATACCAATCTCCACAAACCACCTCAATTCAATTACTACTTTTTGGTGTTAGATCGTTAGAGGTAGTCGACAAAAAACGTAAGACCTAGGTCTCTTCTACTTAGAATTCGTCAGTAAAGTGTGGAGATTTTCAGGATGATAATGCTCTCATTGGAAACCAAACCTTAATCGCTCACTTTCACTATCTGGGACTCCGTTTAAATTTAATCACTACTATGTAGTGGTAAAGGACATCATGTTTGTCTAGTTTTTAGTCCGAATAGTGTCCTATTGATCACGTTGTAATGTAACAATCTTTATTGTATTTTCTCTACGTGTGGATAAAACACCTGTAATTCAAGTTTATATGTAATATTCGTCGAGGAATAATCTCAGTTGATATACTGTTGCTGCGGTTAGCTGCTTCACGCTTAGTCAGCTAAACTACGCTAAAAGTGAAATAGTCGTCGTCAATAGCACTGAATAATCGTTGGATTGTATTATAAATTGGTTAAAATTGTAAATATGTCTGTCCCAGTGGGAACCAATTCAGTTGATCAGTCATTATGTGTATCCCATGAAGCCTAGATATCCAGATTTGAGATTAAAAAAATATTTTGAAAATAATATTAAGAGACTGCTTATCTTGGCCATGTTTTTAATAATTGAGTTATTTTTTATATATTGGGTTTGCTAGCTTCTAGTAAATTGACGCCCTTGGTAAGGGAGAGTATTTTTTAATGAATGAACTGGTTGCAAATTTAACGAAACACCTACTACTTACTAGAGATCTGTGCCAAAAGTCCTTCACTACTTAGAAATACCGTATTTCACTTAGAAACTGTAATTTAATTTAGTTGTTCTTATTTAGAAGAGATTTCTAATTAAAATGAGTATTGTTAGAAGGGTGGGGAGCTTGTAGAAGTGGCTGAATTATTTGACGGTTAACATCATTTGCTGATTATGGCTAGACAACCACTGATCACCTTAAACTTACCAACTGTTAACATTTTGCTTAATGGGATCTTTAAAAATCCGTTGCAAACCTGGTAAAAGGTGGTTTCGACATTCCTGAAACTTCCTCGGATTAGAGGGGACGTATTTAAACGAATGAATTTTTTTTTCAATGTTCTCATTAAGTTTAACAATTATTATAGGTCTAGGTTAACAACCAAAAGGTTTATTCCGTTTCAGAGAATGTATTTTTAAATGATCACGTTTATGAATCACTATCTGTTTGTAAATGTTAAAATTTCTGGCATGTAGTGTAAATTTCAATCAGGTTTTAGGCCAGATAAATCTGTGTTAATAACATATGAGATGAATACAGACGATGTAAAGTGAGTGATTTAAGAGTATAATGAATATTCAGATCGAATATCCGACCATGGATTCCGGAAGTTTTATAAACCACTTATAGTGTGATATTAGTAGTGATCAAACAACAAGAAGGTACAGAGTTTTATTGATAATCTCATACCTTTTTGATAAGTTGGTGACTACCTTAACTTAATAGCTGAATTAACACTAGGTCTATTTGTAGTGTGAATGCATATACATACAGTTGACGAATTCTAAATAAAACGAATTAAACATCATCGTTTCCACTGATATCTACATACCAAATATACTATGTAATAAACAAGTTATTCATATGTACGAGAGTAAAATAGTTAATTGTACCAAATGAGTTTAGATTAAAAATCTAAGTAGGATGCAATAAATCGTTCGTACATTATTTAGCGTCATCTTATAGTCGAACTTCTACTGTCTCGTCTACCGGAAAACGGGAAGGATACAATACCCCTTTTCCACTTAAATGCATGATGTTCATGTTTTGCAACTTGCATTAGGTGTACCTTCACGCCAAAAGGCTTTCCCAGGTAAAGGGAATGATAGGTCTGTTGATCCACACATTGTGAAGGTCAGGTATGTCACGTACCGTCTCAAAATCATACTGTACGCAAAGTTTACAAATCTGGGATACTATCGGAGGGCATGCACCAACTCCCTTGTTAAGGTCTCACCATACTTACCGTCATTCAGGTAAATAAGACCAAATGTATAAATACTTGTTCGCAACTTGTATATTTTATTCATTAGGCTTCATAAGTATGGTACTTAATTGTCCCATCTCTTAACCTGCATCGTTATTTGACGTCATTTTTTAGGAAGTGGGTATATATTTTCTTTTTATAGAACATCTCGACTCTCAGGCATAACTTAGTCGCTGCCAGTGTTTAATGAATTCGGACTTTGACTAATGTTGTTGAATTGTTCAACTAAATCATATAGCCTATGATAAAATTGTGGACTACCTTGACTACATCCTTTGTTAACCACGTTAGGTGTTCACAAACACGGATGTGTAGATTACTAGGTCGTCCCCCAATATAGCTTGCTGCTTAATTTCATAACTATCATGGATTGGAGTTTGCTGAATAGATAGAATTCCAATAGACAGATAAATCATTATCATACAATGTATTTGAGTAATAATCACTTTTGATGAAACTAGAATTTTATATATATATATATATATATATATATATATATTGAGTACAGAAGAAAAGCCGTCTAACAATAAAACAACATGCTGATATTAATAGTCTTAGATACAAAATTAGTTTTTTATATTTCATAAGCGATTGTAGAATTCGAGATATAGGTTCATCTTGCTGACGGGTTCTGTACCGGACGAAACACGTCTTGAATTCTGCTGATAGCTACAGTCTGATTTTTAAGAAAAGTATTATTAAGTATCAATGTCATGAAAACTTATTCAAAGATTGTGTTGTCTCACTACAAATATGTTATCTCAGGCTGTCTGAAATGTTGTTATTAGTTCTGCTATGAATAAGTTCAATGTAGCTCTACTTGAAATATCGGGTGATGAACACAAAAATAATCCTAAAAATTAGAGCTTTGAATACTTAGTTAAAATTACACTATAATATACAGTACTAATTATGTTGGGTACTGACGAAAAGTAAGGGTTGACGCTCTCAGCTAGCACTGGCAACGTTTCAGATAGCCTCAGACAATATATATAGTTCTTACTTATTAGTTCAATTCGATGGGCTTTTTTACTTGTTCTAATTATACCAAAATACTAAATGAGGTCATGGATAACAACAATAATCATTACATTACTCGTTTATTTGGTGATTCCGTGTCCGAAACGAGTTAAATTCTTTTTTTATTCTATTTTTACATGTATACGACCTCATGTGGAATCAATTAATTAGTTCATTCTTTCATTGTTGTACATAGTGGTTGCCAATAATTTGTATTTTATGCGTTTTAGATAAGTAGGCTAAAAAAAAAGTGACACAATAGTTCACATGATTATACATTCTACATAGTAGTTGTCTGTCAGGTGATGTACTAGTTTTGTATATCAGTATCACATGTTTTAGTAGAACTAAAAGTGTAAATTATTGTGTAAATGCATTGTTGTGTTTAAAAATCTAAATTTTTGATATTTTTCTAAGTTTGTACGATCTAAAAGAATAATTTTATGTAATCATCCTAATACAATATTTCATCTCGAAACGATATCATCTGGATGAATTTTCATTGAAAATTACTAAACATCTCTGTTTATCCTGGCTTAATGTGTACCTCGGTTATTGTTTATTCATTTTGATATATAATCCAGTTACAATCAACGTAGGGCCTAACCACGTCCCATCTCAAATCACTATAATAAAGTAGATGAAAGAGAATTTGATATAGTCCTAGTAGCAGTGATTTTGAAAATGACAGCACTTAGTATATTGTTCTATAATAAAGAATAAATGTGCATCTAGAGGAAGACAAAGTAAATTCATATGTGCCATATCACTCAACGTCTTCAACCAATTAATACGTTTATCGAGTAGACCCCAGTCAACCAGTTTCGCCTACTAACATTACTTATGGATGCGAAACACGTGCTATAAAAATCGACGGTATGCTTATACTTCAGTTCTTTGTCATAGAAACCTTCGTAATATCACTCGTATATCATAGAATGAGTGGCTAATCAATATTGATGTTAGGTGCAAAGTACGAATAAAATATGACAGATCAGTCAAAGAGGTCGTAAACTTTCATTGACTAAGACCACTGCGTGCCTTTTGTTAGTAAGACTCTTTTATCAAAGTATTTTAGTTAATTTCTTCGAATACATCTCCATTCTCTTGGCTTCATTATTATGATTTAAATTGTTTATTTCATGCAAGAAAAATCACCTTTGTAATTTTTTTCTCTATTAATTTTTTATGGAAGGAAACAACTACAATGTTGTATCTTTTCGTCATTTTGGTTTACTGTCCATCATTTGATTATTATTTAATCTTCGTTTTCTTCAATAAATAATAATTAACTAAACTAGAACTATTAAAAGAAATGCGTTTAGATCAACCACTCGTGATTACGTAGTAGGGAATTATGGCTTCCATGAAAATTGTATTCATACAAATTTAGGTTCATATTAATTGAACATCATGTGACAGCACTGTGCGCCATATTGCTCCTAACGGTTAATCTATACCTCTTATTATGATTAATTCTGTACTTTTATGAGTGTATTCTCTTTATACCTTTGAAAAACTTTGTGACACTCGTTGATTCGTTCAATGGAGTTCATTAGTACTCAGAACAACCTGGAGTTGTTACTACAATTCCAGGTTGTTTTATTAAAGTACGTGTCTAGGTAATATATATTACTCATGTTGTAGTTGCTTGTTCTGATATTTTTCTATTCCGAATCTCAGTGGTGATTTTGAATAATTTCTAAACCATTCAAATATTCATAATTCATTTGCAATTTGTTAATAATGTGTGCATATCAGAACATCCATATATATATATATTGCTGCCACTTAATTCAATGCAATTCAGTTATTCTAGTGTACTGTGTTTTCAGTTCGTTGACTCGATTGTAACGGTTATCGAGTTTTTATATATTCTATTATTCCAGTTCACTATTGTCGATAAGAATACTACATCCAGATTCACATACTGAGTTATTTACAATGACTTATCAAAATTGATGGTATCTAATCTGTATAAAATATGGAATATAATAAACCGTTCGTAAAGAATTAGGTTTCGTAGACTTTTAACTGGTTCAGTAATCTACATATGGTATTATTTCTACGTGCTTAGTTTCTATTTGTGATGCATAAAAATAAAAGCATTCGATAAATCAATTAGTGTAATAGTATTATGCACTACTTTATGATTGTATTCCAAGTATTTTAAATAACTCCTTCACAATCTGAAACTATGTCTCAGTAGGTAAGTTTTTCAAATTTCAACCACTAGGTTGTATATCTAGACCCAGGTTTACTTCACTTTCTGTAATTTGGTGCTTTTTACGTCTGTGCTATTTCTGTTGTTTTTGCATTTCAGACAATCGATTCCGAGTGACATTACGTCATGCTGGTGACGGTAGTAAATTATTTCAAGGTCTTCAAGGCAGTTTACATGTGCAACATTGGCGTTTGTGTTTAATAGGTGAACCATCAACTGGGTGTAAATTTATTTGTAATTGGCGATTAGATCACGTTGATAAAGCGTATACAATGACAATACCAGCGCAGAATGCAAGTCAATTTTTTCCAAACATTAGTAGCTCTAGTACTAATAATAACAACTGTCCTATGGGAATGAATAATAATAATTCTGCAAATTTAACAATATCTACCTCTCCCATATCCCCTTCTTCGTTTAATACCAATAATCCATTAAATCTGGATGCTCATCGGACACCTGTATCACGAGGTTTAACGACAGTGTCCACAACACCTGGGGCAGCAACATCAGGTTCTACTCTTAATAATAATCCCAATAAATACTTGTTTTTCATGGAATGCAGTCCAGCTTCAGGAAAAGGTAACTATTTGAATTTTTGTACACTGGTAATATACTTAACTTTCTCACGATAGCTTATTGTTTTGAATAAACCATTTCTTTGAAGTTCGTACATTAAATATCTATCTATTGTTCTTTTTTTTACTACAGTTAACAAAGTGGCGGCTCAGTGGTTAAGGTGTTTTGATTTTAGCTGCTAGCTCCCAAACTCTAAGCCAATGATATACATTTATGTCTGGTAAATTTATTGTATAAGGTAAATGGCTATGATCCACATTTAAGTTGTGTGGAGGTCATTGATATTACCCGACTTCCCCTAGCAAAGATGAGGCACGGTTCGGGTCCACATCCCGTTTTCCAGAATTCGAATGTACCAGTAATTAATTCATCGGTTCATTGGTGAGATTAATCTTGATAAAGAAATCTCAACTAATATATATATATATATATATATATATATATATATATATATATTGTTGAAAACCGTGAAAGTTGCTATAATTATATGACCTCGAGCTCAATTTATCGAAACTGACGTTTACTTAGAGTTCATCCTATATTCGTGAAGTTAACGACTGCCGAAAGCAGAATTTATACATTAGTCATAAACTTTTACATATGAGTTTAATGTCTTCATTTATTAAGCGCCCCCACATGTCATGGAAATCACTTGACAGAGGTGTTTTCACAAAAGTTAAAGGATATTAAGCGAACTTCCGGTTCTTAAACTGAGTGACTGTTTATACAAAGTTAGCTACAAGAGCTAGAAAATCCTAATTCCAAGTTAAAGGGGTACATGATCCCCAGGAAGCTGCAAGAATATATAGTGTACAAATATAATATAGTCACCGTTTACCATACTACTGCATCACTAAATGTTAGCCCACTATAAATTTATCTCTTAAACCACACTATCTATTATTTTAGAAGTCATATGTTTTGAACCTATGATTTAGTGGTCAAATCGTTCGACTTTTAACACTAAAGTCACAGAGTCAACTCACTTCAATAAGATGAGTAATAGCCGTAGCCTTTTAGGCATAGAGTGTAATGCAAAGCCACTCTCATAAAGCGAGTAAATTCTAATATACGTATGATAGTTTCATCCATCAATTTTCTGTCATTATTTGCTTTTGATTTGTTTTCATATCTGATTTAGGCCGTGGTTCATACATTTTCGAAATAGATGGTAGCCGATTAGTGGAGTTAACAATAGCCATTGAACAATTCACTGCCTTGCGTTACAATCCTAACCTTAAGCCAGCCACTTCAGCAGAAGCTTCTCAGTTAACTGTTGCAGCTCAATCAAGTTTAGGCACTGGTGGTTTTGGTCCAGTTGACTGTTGTAACAGTTTTTTTCGTAATAATAATCCTGCAGTTTGTGGTGGTGGTAATAAAATTGATGATTTAGGTGTTGCATCATCATTCTCATCAGATACAAGTAGCAATCCACGATCAGTATCTCCAACACACCAGTCTCATCAGCTGACAAAACGTCGAAGTCGTGATAGCATTTTCAATCCTTTACGTAAAATATCTTGTGGACATCATAATTTTAACATATTTAAATCAACACATGATTATCAATCATCTACAATAGATCGTCTTCCTATGAAGCAAACAATGTCGCAATTCAACACTACTACTACTACTATTACTGCCAGTGGACAGTCATCAGTTCCTGTCTTAAATTCTAGATTTCCTAGTGGTTGGAATTTTCAACGAACATCTTCATTATCTCCACCGGATATGGTTGTTAATGATTCGATGTCATCAGATAATTATCACACTAGCTCACTGTCGAGAAGTGATCGTTTAAATGAACGTTTTAATATTGTTGGTGTTGTTTCTACAACAGTTACTGGAGGAGGAAGAGTAACAGCTACTATGAGTAGTAGTACTCAAGAAAGTATGTTTCCTTTGTTTTGCTGTGGATTTTTTAAAAATCAATTTTCGAAAGATATTCTCTAAATCCGTATATGACTTTAGAACCTTCGGTACCCACATAAGGCATGTATCATTTAGACTATTTGGTTACCGTATTACAGCCCATATATCCAACCTCTATTAGTTCACAATATAATGCAAATGATATGCACTAATTATCAGTATATCTTATAGCTCATTGATTAAGTAGACTTTCAGTCGGTAAGTTTCTTGGTAGACAGATAAACATATATCCGCGATACTTATCATATATATGATATTGTTGAACCTCATTTGTAACACCTTTTCATCAGAACTCCGAATTCCTTATGGGGAAGATTAATAGCTTGCTGGAACTGTGCGAATACGGTTCTGTCAGCTCATCGCTCTGACGATTAGTGTCATTTTTAGGCATAAAGTCTTCTGCTTCAAATTAGAAATCAGCACTACTTATGGGAATTTGAAACACATTAGTGTTCACCGTTTGTTAATTCTTAATAACTAACCATGGAAAAAAGTATAGTATATTGAATTCTGAACAACATTTTTGCACCAACTCTAACAACTTCATGAATTAGTAATCACGATTACCTCACAG
Organism: Schistosoma japonicum; assembly: GCA_025215515.1. Classification (NCBI taxonomy): domain Eukaryota; kingdom Metazoa; phylum Platyhelminthes; class Trematoda; order Strigeidida; family Schistosomatidae; genus Schistosoma; species Schistosoma japonicum. The sequence goes on from CM046066.1 coordinate 15,318,338, forward strand.
ACCCTAACCACATAACCTACATATACCAACTCGGCTCTTACCTCCACTCAACAAATTTCATCTACCGATGTTACGTTTTAGTTTACCTGCCCCTAATTTTCTCCCACCTAACCTCTTGATCAGGCAACTGATCCGTATCATTGATAACATTGGTGATAGGGAGTGAGGTAGTTGGGTTCCTTGACCATTCCACTTATCTCAAAAGTCTCATCAGATCTGGTAGATCAGTGCCTGAAGAAATCTTGGCTTTTGCCAATTTAGGTCATTTATAGCCTAGGTGATATATCCGCCTGCTAACGAAAGGGCGACTGTATTGTGTACCAACATTTACTTACTAAATAAACGGATAAATGTTAGAAATTTCTAGGTACATAATGTACGTTTTAGACACTAAAGACGTTGCTAATTTGCCTAGTTGTATTTATTGTTTTTTGGTATTATACTATGTAGAATGCTAATTTGAGCTAACTCTCAAATATGACCTCCTATTCGTTGTTTATCATTGAGTTTCTGTCTTACTAAATTACATTTTTGTATATGTTATAAAATAGACTATGTTGTGTTTTGGAAATATTATTCTGCTTTTATGTGTACATTTATCATTGCTTGAAAACTGAATCATTTGTTTTTCCTGTAAATTTCTGTATTCGAAGCTCTTACTTACTTTATATGTTAGTCAGTAATGTTATATTAATTAAACAGCACCCTACACGTTAACAACATTAACTACTACTACTTACTTGTCTTGAATAGCTTCATTAAATTAAGTCGCTGTAGTCACTGTTTTTTATAGACTATTTTCTGCATTAGTTATTATTAGTTGATAGATATTCAGTCAAAGTATTTTCTATTTATGATCCATCTGTTTTGACATAGACTTCGTCTTTTTCTTATCATAGTTGACTGTTAGACTGAGTTGTATTAATATATGCTGAGTGATTAGTTGGGGTCTGAGTGAACATCTCTACCTGTAGTTGGAGACATTGAGTAGTGTGGCTGGGAATCGGTCATATTGGCGAAGGTCATTCATCCGCCTATTACCCCTCGGGGAGCATAGTCAGTCGATCAGGCTTCTTCAATCAGTCATGTCCTGGGCTCCTTTCCGGTTGCTCCCAAGTACTATTCATTCTTTATATGTCTTTGATCTTCCTCTTTTTCTTTTTCCTTGAAGATTCCAAGTTAGTACTTGCCTTGATGCAGTTTGATGATTCCCGTAGTTTGTTTTACCCAGCCCCGGCGTCTTTTCTTAATTCCTTTTTCTACCATAGTAGGTAGTGTCTAGCCAACGGAATCGGAGTATCTTGAGTAGACTACTGTCTATAAACACGTGTATCTTTTGAATGATGAATTTCGTAGTTCTCCAAGTTCCAGCTCTATACAATAGATTTGTCTTGACGTTTGTTTTGAGAATCCTGGCTTTGATTTCTGCTGATGGTTGTTTTTAGTTTCAGATGTCCTACTATTGTTGATGTGCTGCAAATCTGTTTCTTCAAATCGGCATCAGATCCTCTTTGTTTATCGATTGACTAGTGTACATTAATTGTTTATATTATCGATCTTACGTTCCATTATTCACGTTTGGTTCATTCCTTATTTCTGAACTATATTCCATTATTGATATGATTAGTGTGATTTCGTCGTACTATTGTGGTATGACACAGCAATTCACATATTTACTAGATTCTACGTTGTACACAACATGATAAACAGTGCTTTAATCAAAGTTGAGAATTGTGTACATACGAAAAGATATGGTATCAACAACTGCTTCCAAGTTATTAATCTTCAATATTCTATACTAACCCACTAGTAGAATTGATGAGTAGTCGAAATCATTCAGATGCAACAATGTCTTGTGGATACACTCTCCTGGCTATGTAAAGCTATATCTACACAAATCACTCATTATCATCATGTAAAACTTGTAATAGTAAATGATAATTTTAACGGGACAAATGTCTTAAATCTAGATAATTTGTTTGTTTGTTTATTTCCGCTATCAATATTATAGTTTATTGTTATCAACCTAAAGAGGACTGTGTACGTTTATGTCTGAGTGAGACAAAGTTGTTATTTTTGTATTTCGTTATTTTCTAAATAATTATTTTATTTAATCATCTGATACACGTACACATCGGCACATACACAATTGTCTATTCTTGTTAATCTCCAACGTAATTGTCGACTTTTGATAAGTAGGTTAAAGTTTTTTTAGTATTATTACTATTATTATTATTATCATCACCATTATTATTATTATTACTGCTGTTTAAGAATATCGTTGTGTTGTTATTTACTGAAATATGAATATCAGTTGCTGATAAGCGTAGATATTGATTAAATCATAATACTACTATTATCATACGCTTCTGCTTCTTAATGTTAACTTATAGTTATGTCTCTTTACTACTACTACTTCTACTACTGCCTTAGTGACTCCTTTCTTTATAGAACAAAAATGCAATGCGTTCTTAAATGAATCTACTTCTCGAGTTGTTTGATAGACCTCTGTTTTTTGTTGTTAATTATTTATGTTGTATGGTTACGTTACATAGTTTTCTTCTAATCAACAGATTTCATGATACATGTTGCATTGATTTAACAATTTTTTTTCATATCATTATTCACTGTATTCGGTTTAGTCTTCTCTCTCTGTTTGTCTGTCTCTTTTGGAACGGTGGTTTAGTAGTCACAAGGTACTCAACTTTCAAGTCACTAAATTGTAGGTTTGAACTTCACTTCATAAGCTTCTCTTTTGACTACTACTTAATATTTACTAGTTTAAAGCCGTATATACAAATCGTTACTGAGTTTTTGAGCATATTTCCATCTTACTATGTCTACTATGTAGCAGCCCCTCCACCTAGCATACACATTAGTGGAGTGATTGCTCAGTGGCTAAGGTGTTTAACGTCCAATCTCAGTTTAAAACTTCAGTTCGAGTCGTATCTCTAGCCATCACACTGAGAAAATGGGTCGAAGTCAATTACATGTATCTGTAGTATTGAGTGTAAAAAACATTCTGTCAAGTGTATCAATTCGATCAACATTAAAAAATAAACAGACATGTTATTAATCACTGCTACTGATTGGATCAATCAGTGTATATTTCACACTTCTCCAAGAAGTCACTCACCACCCAAAGAGTCCAACGAATATGTCCGTGACTTTGAAACTAAGTGGCGTCACCCCCAACTCAATGAATATCAATCATCCCAGAAATCCCAGGAACTCTTTGCTGTGACGAATGCGAACTAACACGTGACTTAAATCTAATGAAGTTTTGTGTTGATCACTTCCGAACTATCCAACATTAGTGCACTAATTTATCAAACCATTTCATTCATTCTTTTAGTGAGTTTTCAGGTGACACATTCATTGATAATTCTGTTTTATATAATAACAAGTGTCCAGACTGCATCATCGCTTGTGTGTGTGTGTGCGTCTATGCACTCATTCCATACACAAAAAAGTAAATAAATATCTACTATCTTGTAATTTTGTTTCTTCTTTCTTACTATCATTATTACTCTGTATGAAGTAAGATAGCATTCTCTGACAAGTTTTGTAACATCTTTTATTGTTCACGAAAGAAGAAAAGATAATTATGGTATACTTACTTTGTGTTGTAACATTTGTCTGTTTTCATGAGTATAATAACATTAAGAGATAAGATTTATAAAGATGAAATTTCTTTTTCACCATAAACTAATATATTTGATTATTATGTTGTGTTTTAACTGGTATAAACAACCAGTAAATTATGATATTTTCTAGAATGATGATACTTTTCTAGAAATAGAAATGTTGGTCTACATGAATTCTGATAATAAATGTATCAGTAGAAAGGTATACAACGTCATCATCATTTCGGTGACGATGGTTCAGGGGTTAAGGCATTCAACTTTCGAACCTCCTTCACTTCCATTTTTAAAACCGGGTAGTATCACTTACACTTAAATATAAACTTTTGTTCATAACCATCTATACCTATGATGTAAGTTGTATAAATATTTTCAGCCTAGAACTTAACATGAATATGTGTTAATCAAGTGTATCATACCTTAGGTTGTTGCAATGAGAGAAAAAATTAACAAAGCATGAAACTATCGAGAAGCGTAAATTTTTCAAATTATTGATGAGGGCTAATAGTATTGCTTGATTACTCAACGCGAGATAGATAGAACACTATTCAAACCAGCCACCATCTTCTGGTTAACCTCCAAACCACTCACTGTGTCATAATGAAATTTGTCAACCTGGATTTATTATCAGTCATACCTAACTTCACTATGTCCTGTCGGTTGCCACAGGATTTTTGTGGCATGCCAATTCACTCCAGAGAATCATGAGTTTAATAATACACAATTTCCTATATCATAGAGCTTGCATAAAAACTAAAATGACCTAGTTTTCAAATCAATTTGGAGGCAATAGTTTCATTTCCAGTGTTACTGCAAGCACAGACTTTGTGTATTCAGATAATTTTTTTTCCGTTCGTCATTGAATGACAAAACCAGGACTCAGTATAACTCTCTAAAGTTAACTGACCAGTAGTCTGAGCCATGTTAATAGACGCAGAATACGTGGTTAGTGTATATACGATAGCTATGATCAGTTGTTTCGTAAGTCACAGTTGCATTGATGTGTTAAGTTTTCATGTTTTTCTATATCATGAGTATGATTGTTCCTTCATACATACATCTTCATTCTGTCTTCTCAAATCGTATTCCGATTCCTTAATTATTGTTACTTGTTTGCCAGTCATCTTGTTCTTCGATTTCCTTAATCCTTTTAAGAAACTAATTCATTGGGGATAACATCAGCTGAATGTAATGTGGATTTTTTCTTGTTTGATAAAAAATGTATATATTAATTAACTAAGTAACACATACCCAAGTAATTGAAATTAATAAATCCAACTATTTGTAAGACGTATACATATTACATACCATGTGATTCACCTTTTTTAAGGCCACGTTCACTAACATTTTACAAAGTATGATAGATTTGAAATGTATGCATTCATTGTTTCCATATACACATAAACTCTTTAAATATGTTGGTTATTCTTTTCTCTCTATCTAACTGGTTTCTTTTTCTTCAGATAACATTAGTTCAATTGAAATATTGAATTCATTAAACAAAATACCGCATAACCTTGATTTCTGTCGTCTACTGAATCCCGATCGACCATCTATGCCTAATAGCTTCATCAATAATTCATTACTTACCGCTTCACCTGTATGTTCCTGTTCACCATTATGTACTACTGAATCTAATAATGCTAATAATAGTACTTCCTTCCCAGTATCTTCTTCATGTCATTTGGGTGATGAGGTAAACATATTATCTTCATCTTCTACGACATCTTCATTGATTGGTCATGATCTAATTGACAACATATCTGACACTAATTATTTCCTTGATGATAATATTCAAGTGGCTAAAGTTGCCGCTGGTTTGATTATTTCCAGAAAACCACCTTATTACCATCAGCATCATAATACTACCGGAACCGTTGGTGGTTATACAACACGAGTTCCTGGGTTAGCACCAGCTAGTACATTGTTTTCTGGTGTCCCTAATATGAATAATGTTACTACTATTGGTGTTGTAATGGGCAATTATAAGCAGACACCGACACCTCCACTCCCTCAATTTAACGTTTTCTCTGCCACTCCATCATCCCGTCTTCCTCCTCATCAGCACCAACATACTCATCATCATCGTCAAATATTTGATGCTGGTAATAATAACAATAATTATCAATCTTCAAGTGGATGCTGTACAACTGCAGTTCTCCCCTCTGTACCTATCCCTTCGATCGGTACAGATTCTGGTATAAATGTACATAATATTATGCAAAATTCATCGTCCTCGTGCTCTAGTGAACATAATAATCGTATACAATTTTATGCTGATTCATTACCGAAACAGAAACGATATCATCATTATCAACGACAATACCATAATAGTTCATCAAATTTAGTTTCTTCTTGTCAAATATCTGATTCATTGCACACTTCTAGTTCAGAATTAAATTGCTTTACTACTACCTCTTCTTCAGTAGAATCCACTTTAGAACAAGTAGATAGTACTCAAGATACTCGCATTACTGATGAGAATATCACTATTAATGCTACTACTAATATTACTACCACTACAACATATGTAACAGGTGTCCGAAACTCTTCCAACCATGAAATCTTCACAGCTGATGAAGACTACTGGGATTTACGTGATAATTGCAATACTCAGTATAAATCATCAGTGCAATCACCAAAGACGAATGCAATCGAAGGTGATAGTTTTCTATCTAAGAAGTTTGATAATCTCTGTGTTACCAGTAAGTTTTAGTTGATATGCTCCTAATTATCTAATTTTGTGACCTGTAACTGTATAAGTAGTCCATTAACATTACAGGAGTGTTTGAATAACCCTTAAAGTGATCTCGAGATATTCTTGACCCTATTCAATCACTCAAAATCACAGTGAATTATTTCTAATACAAAGTGAAATTATCTACAAAATGTACGTCGGTTTTACTTCATTAATAAGTTTTTTCAATATTAGTTGGTAGTTCATCTGTCTTGAATTCAAAAATACATGAGATTTAAACTTATCCATATGGCTACTTATCAACCTTTGTACAGTCGAGAGTAGTTATTCAGTGAACTTCACATAGCTTTGACGTCGCTTTAACATACTCTCATAGTTGGATCGACAAAGAGGTGTTAGTGCACCATCGTTTCATGCCATCATAACAGCAGTTCTTAAAATCGATTCCATTACACATATATGTATCATTAATAGATAAAATGTCTACTTTCAGGTTAACAACTTCGAGTATACTATTTTTAGTAGTAATTCAGTAGTTAAGACTTTCAGACGTTGAATCACAACCTTGAATCTTACTTCATATACTTTAGTTTTGACAGCTCGGTTGTATTTCTAGCCTTTCTATCTAGAATATGACTTGAAGCCAAGTACACGTTTCTGTACTTTTTAAATGAGTTAGTAGTTCCAAAACACTAGTTTTACAAGCAAACTACGTATTTGATCTATTTTCTTTTTTATTACCATTTCATTACCTCTTATGTATAACTGATTCTTCAATTTTTCAATCCCTCCACATGTCGCAAAGTACCATTTTATTCTTAGTTAACACTTGGAAACAAGGCTCTTTATAGTGTTCAAATTACAGGCGCTTTTGAAACATCAAAGCACCTACTGTTATTTTGTATATACTTTTAATAACTCATTTGCCAGGTTGAAATCCGAACCTGCGCCTTTTTATAACTGAAAGTCAAACTCTAACCACCGATGCACCATTATTACATATTTCTTCCTGACACCCAATACTTAATTAACAGTACCAATTTCCAAGGTTTGACTTTAAACGATTAAACATTTATTCCTATCAACTTCTTCGACCAACAGCTATTTCGGTGTGTTACATCGTCTTGTGTTTTTCAGACTGATAAGAAGCAGTTTTAGTACTATAATCTGTGATTGGTTTTTCTAGCTACTCGACATTTAATTTGTAACTAGTGGTGTTTTCTTCATTTAAATTAAAAATCAGACTGTTAGCAGCCTATAGCCAGGTTCGAAATATACATCGTGACCCCATAGCAGCCCTTCTGTTATTGATTCGTAAGCTTGACCACAGAATAAATAGTATTTTTTGAAAATTATTTTTGTATTTTTCTCTTTAGCTGATATGGTGTTATCTGCTGCTGCCGAACCGCATACTTACTCAGAATCATCAACGTCCGATTCATATGAACTCAACACATCACATAATAATACATTTGTTTATCCTCATTTTTATTTGACACCCATTGAACCAGCACAGTGTACATATCGACATCGGCTACAACAATATCGGATTTGTATTTGTGGATCTTTGATTCGACGTTCATTTTCAGCGAATTCTAACATCCAGTTCATTGGTTTGGCGAATAATCCTCAAGATGATTGTTACTCATCTTTGACACTAAGACCTATACGCTCATTGGATAGTTGTGTTGTTTCCCAAACCAACACCACCATGACAAGTTCATATAATGATTGTAATTTAGTCGGAAACACTACTGATGAACATGATTCAAACCGATGTAGAACATCACATTTATTAAGTAATCATTCAAATATCTATGTCCATTGTCCTCCAGTATATAAATCTCTTTGTAGTGAATATCGTCTTCAAAAAATGTATAGGTAATTTTCCTTCTGTTATTTTTCCATTATATTCCATGGTTTCTTTTTCGTGTTACATACCGAATCTTTTCTTCATCCTATTCGCAACCTCTTTAGAGCTTGCGTAGTTTGTTATACTTGGTATTTTCGGTTAGTTTTTTTCGTTCATTTAGCTAGTGAACACTTAACATTGCAGAACATGAAGTAAGCCTGATAGTCAGATTTTTATTTTAGCGGCACCTGAGTGACCTACTGGTTCGTATATTCCAGTCGTTTATGATATGCCATCGTGTTCTTGAGTTAATATTCTGCATTTAAGCAAGTTTTCTTGGCAAGTGGTCTTGTTTTCGGTTTCATTTCATTAGGACATGAGGGGGTCTAAACGCAATTCATGAAATGGCTATCACTCATCTACTTCATATTATTGCATTTCATCTAAAAAGTAGTGATACTGCATCCTTCATTTGAATATCTGACTAGTGGATTGCGAACTCGCGAAGATCAGGCTAGTTTCAGACTTAGTCGCCGTTGTATCGACAAAATATTCACCATTCATCACTTTTTGAAATATAAACATATTTTCGACATCCGACAATGATTGTTTTTCTTGAATTAAAAGTATGATTTGACTCTGTAGACCGAGATGTTCTATAACTGTCTGTCACTGAATCACGTACATCAGAAATGCATAAACCTTTCAAAGGCTCTTTACTCGAACACTTAGTCGAGTCAGTGTATGGCGAACTTGTAGCCTCAAGTTAGTGTCCGTCAATGCTGTCCACGATCCCCACTTTTTGTGTAATTTCATCATAGCTTTACTTTTGGAAATAATGATTTGATAGTCTGAATTTTTAGAAATTGATCTTTAATCAGGAGGTCCACTAATTAACTTAGAATACCCAAATAATAATATCGTGAAAAAGCTGGTAAGGAAACCGCAGAACAGAGGTGATTGGATAATGCTGGTCGGCGGCCTATGCTTCACATGGGGTAACATGCAATAATTGAGTGGTAACCCTGTCTGATGAAGATGCTGATAAAGTACTGTATTTCGATAATATTAGGCAACAGCTGAAGTATGTTTCTCCCCCTCTAAGTGCAAATTGTTGCTTCAGAGCTGATCTGCGTCACCACCTTAACTAAAGATAGGAAGTGAAGTAGTTGAACGCTTTAACCACTATACATATCGTGGGAGTCTGACCGACCGTGACAGGTTGGTATCTAACAAATCAGGATCAAAATGCTCGTTTGAGTTTTTCCGACTTGTTTCACTTATGGCGTAGGCGCGGTACCCATCTATCAATTTAAGGATGAGTATACTATACGGTAGTCTGTTCTGTCTCACTATATGGACGTGAAACGTTTTCACGAGTTGATGACATTAGTAATTTATTAGTATTTAATCACCCTTGTTTTCGAAGCATTGCTCGCGTTTCCTGGGATTACCGGGTAAGTAATAACGGGATTAGTAACAGGGTATTGCGAAAAGGTAGTAAATCAATTGATGCAGTTGTGAATCTTCATTGACTGAGGTAATTGGGACATGTGTTACTTATGCTTAACCATCACCTGCCTCGACGTGTAATGCTGATTAATCTGCACATGCTAACATAATTGAGACCGATAGTTAACGACTTCATGCACTAACCCCACGTTTATGTCTTACCGTTCCTATATTTCTTCTGTCCTACTTTCATCCTAGTTATCATCGTGCATCGAGATAGTCGATGAAAATCACTAAACTTACAAACTGATTTGCAATATTTTCCTAATAATATGTGTACAATGATTTAAGATATCTATTGTCAAACACTAATCACTAGCGATCGTTTTCTACTTTTAAAAGTCACGTTTTACATTCACATAATAATTCGTAACGATAGAATATTTTGGTCACATCTGTTTCACTAATATCGGTCAGTTTAACAAGTAAAAGATGTAATGCAGAAATAAACATTTGTAATTCCAATTGTTCATCTTATAATCATTTTTATTTTTCTAAAATTACTATAGGTCACTTCATCGTAACCATTCTCAAAGTCACGACAATCTTCAAAGTGAAAAATTCACAATTAATAGATCAGGATTTCTACATGATTTAAATTTTTATATTCATACTAATGATAAAATGAATTCTAAGAAGTTTTTATGCACTCATCTACCATCCTCAAATTGTAAAGATGTTTCTTGGCGAATAGTTATTTGCCCACGTCATGGCATTCAAAGTTTTGATTGGAACTTTCGTAATCAACAGAATACTGGTATCGACAATAGAAACAATTTTCTTCAGTTGAAAAGACTTTCTAAGTCAACATTTGTTAGTCAAAAGCATTCATCGAAATCGTCAACACTACAGTTTCATTCTTCAAATCCTTTTATTTTATCTTTACCACCACATTTAACGGAAAAATCAAAATATTATCATTTTAGAAAAAGCTCTGAGTATCTTACAAGAAATAATGAATCTAAATTTATAAATTTACAAAATTTTAATAAAGACAATACTAGCGATAGTATCTCTAACTCTCACCCAGTAAGTTTCTGTTCATATATGCATCTTGACTTATTGGTGATCACAATATCAAGTTGGTCGACCGTATTGCGGGACATGACATACGTAAAATGTTTTACCCTCAAACAACGGGCATCTCTTATGATACTACCTTCTCTCATTGAAATACCGACCTAAGAAGTACCATATCTCACCTTACCGGTTACATATCTGTAGTCGGTGAAAAGACCTTAATAGTGCAGAGGTAACGCATCAGGAACTACTCATAAAACGATTGTATTAATCTCTTGAACTCTGCGAATAGACTCTTAGATAAACATGGTCAAAACCATTAATCCAGTTCCTTGAGAAAGTATCATCTCATTGCGTAAACAATTATGAAGTGATAACTGTCTATATGCTTCTAATAATGCTCGAGATTACCTTGTCTGACTGTTTTTACACGTTAGTATTGAATCATGCACATATTGCACTTGATTTTGAACTCTTCCACTTCTATTCATTATCAACCATACAGATATGCATCACTAATATGTCCACCTACATTCATTACATTTAGGATTATTTTAACACTGTTCTTGATACCTTTGCTCACTAAGATAATAATTCTTAACACCGACTTTGATGATAATAAACGATGACTACTTTCTATTATTCACTTCTCTATCCATTAACGACAGGAATAGACACTTTATCCAGATAATTTATTCCACGAACAAAGAAGAAAAACGATTCTGTCTTTAACGTTCAACTCTCGCGTATGATTATACTGTTGACACTCTTGAGGTAATACACAATAGCATATTAAAACATAAACAAACTAATAAATTAGTAACTTAAGAAATTCTGACACGAAGAGCGCTAAATCTAAACTTCCATAGAATATTATTCATAGTATAATCATAGGTGATTTAATGACCATGTTTGGTTTTATAAACGCATTAAAAATGATATGACTTAGACTCATCTACAAGCTTTGATTTATTTACTGATGAGCCTACTACGAACCCCAATACTTTTAATCAGCATGAAAAATGGCTGTATACGTTCTATTTTTTTTTGGTTTTCTGTAGTAAATAGTTCGTTCTTTTCATCCTTATTCTGATTAATTTCAAGAGTCATTCAGTGTCATTAATGTAATTTTATAGTTTTACTACTTTATAGATGTTATGCTGCAGATTCAGTATACCTTCCAATACATGAAAAAATCTTTTCTTGTTTGCATTTTTTTATCAGCTATCTGAAAGTAAAGTACCATTATCACCGTTACAAACATCTATCACTTCATCAACTATAACCAGTCAACTCTACACTCATTCTCCAATCTGTAATTATAATCATTATTTTTGCTATGCTCCAACTTGTAATAAAACTCAATCTTTGCTGTCATTAAATTCATTACCATGCTCTGAACCATGTCTATCTAAAATGAATTTACTGCACTCGTTATTCTGCTGTTTGAACTATGATGATCTAATCTTATCAGCACGTAAATTGTCATTACCAGGTAACAACAACATTCTACCACAGACAACATCGTGTTTGAAATCCAATTCTAATTCATTCATTCGTAAACAACAAAAAGAATCACTTGTTTCTTCATTAAAAAATGATAAAGTTATGCAGAAATCATGTCGTTCCGAGATGAATGATCCAGTACTATCAATTGACTTGAAATGTCATCCATTATTCAATTGTAATAATAATGGCAATGAGAAATCGCCTGGCTCTTTGTCCGCCTATTGTGACGTCGAATTTGTGGATGAATTACGCTCACATTTGTCACTAATGAATTCGCACAATGCTGATAACGTGACTGGTTCTTGTCATCATGAAAAACTAAGTTTTGATAATAATAATTATAAAACATGTATACGTGATGTGCGTCATATTAACGTATCTGATATTTTACAATTATCTCCTTTGATTAACAAAGTTGATAGACGTGCCCAATCACTTTCATCATCATCATTATCATCTTCAGGCGGTAGAGCGACATCAACTACAAACGGTGATAATACTTGGTCAAAAGAAGTACCTTATACTACAATCAGTGTGATTAACAGCAACAATGATAAATCGTTCAGAAGTAATAATAGACAGTCATATATGTCTAAATTATTTGATCATTCTTTTAGTAGCAATGTTAAACCTTTGTCTTCATCCCTCATCGCTTCTACAACGATCCGATCTCATACTTTACCAACGACCAGTATTCTACGCAAACAATCCAATGAAAAAAACACTTGGAATTATAGTGGGAATAATCCCATGCATCATTCATTTGTCAATTCAAAAATCACTGTTCCCGATCAAGTTGTTGGTCCTAATCAAATTGCCAGTCGGTTACAGCCGGGCATTAATCTCGATCGTAATCACTTCATTTTACATCGTCCAGATCTTCGTAATCCAACCAATCCGATTGTACAAGATATCACCAATAACTCTATCACTGATAAGATGGATATATGCTTAACACGTAAATTTTCTGATCACTCACAAGGTGATCATTCCTCTCGATTAATAGTTACAAATACCTCTAACAACAGACGGCGGAAAAAATCAAACGGCGAAATCGATGATGAAAAATTTACATCTGTTTCTGGTGACCAATCATCTCTAGAATATGTAAGTTAATGTATTTGTTTCTTAAAAATGGTTTTTTTAAGTATGAGAACATTTTTCCTTAACTTCTACCAATTACTTCGGTTTCTATAAGGTTTTTATGCTGGAATAAAAATTAACTTTTAGCAACTAGACCACAGGTTCGAACTGAACAGTATTGCTTCAGTACTTAGTTAATGAGTTATTGTTATGACGAGAGAAAAATGGGGGGTGATTGGGGTTGGCCGAATGCAAATCACTTGTGCCTAGTTGGTTATTGCGCGTCTGCCCTGTGCCCACTTAGTCCCAAACCGAAATAGGAAGAATGCGAGCCAATAGGTCAGCCAGACAGAATCGAATCTATATTTCAAGCTTGTTTTTATATATACATAAATTCAGACCACCCAGCAAACCTATTGGAAAATTAGCATGAATACAGAACGAGGGGGATAGTGGTAGTGAATAGGAGCAACTTGTACACAACTAATTAACTATAGTCCATAATAAGAGACAATGTAATAACAGTAATTATGCTGAACGGGAGAATAGGGCAAGCGGGGCGTAACAATGATAGAAACAAAATGTTAACATTACAGACAGTTCGAATAAATGAAATAGTGTTTGTAAACACAGTTCTGAAAGTTTGTTACGCTTCTTTGTGGTCCGACCTAACAGTTATATTTAACAAAAACTAATCAATTAACCTCAACAACTTAGTGAGATTTGGGAAACGCACGTTAAGCAAGTAGTTTATGTCACACTTCCTTCCTACTTCAATTTACTTTACGTCACTCTTAAACGGACTAACTCCCAACATACTATTAGAAAAACCTTCGCTGATATACATGAATTTTTATTTTTTGCAGCTAACATCATAAGCTGATTACCTTGACGACAGTTAAATGGTCAGTAGTAATGTATATAGCATCCACAACCCCACCAAGGGTCAAACCCAAAGCACTTATATCACCGAGCTAGTATCAAACAAGTTGTATCGATTCGCACGACTGTGCAAGCATAATTCGATATCATTAATGTGCAGCTGTCTAAGTTGAATTCTACTGGTCACAACTAAGATAAATCGTCTAGCTACAGCTATCTCTCGATATAATCTACACATCACACTGTTCTCAACAAGCTATTTGACTATATATTCTGATTATGTCGTTCAAATGGAATCTGTTACGCACGACGAATAAATTTGTTCGAACTTTCAAATGTGCTACACTAATATATAAGATGATTGAATGTAGTCAGTAAAAAGCCCCGCTCTATTTAAATGTCGTATTATTTGGCACTCGCCGACAAAGCGTGCTTGTGTTCTTGCTGGGACGAACTCTCCTTGCAAGATTCGAAACCCTTCCACTCAGTTTGAAACTTTTCCCCTGAGTTTGTTCGAGCTTCGTATGACTTCCTATTGGGCTGTGTAGTGACCAGCGCCATGTTTATCCGGTTTTTTGTACTATTCAAATTCTATCGATCAAGTTGCGGCATGTCCGATAGTGTGAATGGTTAATCAATAAATTCACTGTTTTGGTGTTAAATGATTGGATGTAGTTACGGCAGGGAATTTCGTGGCGAATGGCCCTGGTTATTACGGTTCAAGGAACTGTCTATATTCTTAGTCAGATTATGCGTAATATTTTAATCCCCTTTTCACTTTGTGTAAGTTAAAGTGGAATATTTGTAGCTATTATGATAAATACCAATGAATACATTGTTTTTCAGTCACCTTGGATTGTTATATGATTTTAATTGATATTATATTCTTTACTCAGTAAATTGCTGATGTTTATCAAATTATATATAATACATCGCCTAATGATGCCGATTACTTGTCATTCTCTATTTAGTGTTATATCTGTCTACAAGTTCCTGAATATCTTGTTATTTTAGTAACATATTCATGTACTTGTGTTTGTACATGTACTAAATTACTTACACTTATCAATCAATCTTTATCATCATCATCAACCTTAGGTTTGGCTAATTTCAGTGACTTTGACCTCTAGGGTTAATTAATATTAACATATTGTAAATGTTCAAATTTTTTCATATCAACCTTAGTATATTGTATGTGTTTAGTGATTCAAAAATTTTTTACTTAACAATAAATTCACTTTCCCTGGTGAAACAACCTCTGTATTGAAAGATGAAAATAACCGTGTTAAGTGAGATTGATATCTCTTCTCGATTAGTAACCAACACGATCATGTCTATGAACTGTGACCGAAATTTTCGTAGAGCTTGATTGGCTCG
The DNA here is from genome assembly GCA_025215515.1 of Schistosoma japonicum. Taxonomy (NCBI): domain Eukaryota; kingdom Metazoa; phylum Platyhelminthes; class Trematoda; order Strigeidida; family Schistosomatidae; genus Schistosoma; species Schistosoma japonicum. The sequence goes on from CM046066.1 coordinate 15,333,915, forward strand.
GACGGGAAATGATAGATCGAAGTTCATTGGGTGAGTGAGAGCACAGAGCACCTTTAGATTAATTTAATGAGTAAAAATAACCATCCCAATATATTACGTAACAGACCACTTTGTAAGGAAAACTGCAAAAAATTCAAGACACAATCTGAAGATTTGTTATGGGGTAAAATTACAATAACTCAAGAATGGAAAAATGTATGTTTTGATTGGAAGCTTACACTTTAAAGATTACAAATATCTTTTCTACTAACTACTAAGCAAATACAGTTTAATAATATAAGCCATGGTAACACAAAAGATGGCTTCTCTAGACCGTGATCTCCCTTTATTCATCCCGTTGTAAGACCTAAACCGAATGCTTCAGTATATTATTAATTAGCATCAACAAGAAGTTACAAACACTTCCACGTTATATGCACGTGCATGTTACTAAGCGCAGCTGTCTTAACTCAGTAGCTCAGTGAACAGTGCGGTCTTGTTTGAGACAGATTAACTTATTTCGAGTTCCACTGTGGCCATCAATACTGGGATGCAAGTATACTTAGCTGACGAATTCTAAATAGACAAAATGCGCGTCCTGAATTCCACCTACCGCCCACAATCTAGCTTTAGTCACTATACTTGCGTTCTTCATCTTTCAGTATGTTAGGCTACGATACGCTTACATGTTCATGGAAATCAGTTTCAAATGAATTCAGACGCGAATTAAAATCTTTAGGAAACACTGTCCAGTGATACAAAGTAGTCGGCTACTCAGTTAACAGAAAATTAAGTCAGAGTCCTGGATAAAGCATGTTTGTTTAGCATTAAAAAAAATTTGAACAAGCTCAACGTATTTCACACATGTTTGTATATTTTTTTCGAGAGTGTATGGTGTTTCTGTAATGTCCAAAATGAGGTTGAATCACACCTTGTGTCGTTAGTATATGGCTTTTTACCTATCATTCAAACAATATAATCACGTTTTATGAGAATTTTCTTTCGGATTTAAATGAATAGGTTCACAAAATTTGGGCTTCCAGTATGCGGAAAACATCTGAAATATATTAGACTTGTCAACAATTTCAGTGAATGAAACTAGTAAAAATTCCGTTTCACTCGGCAGACTGTTGCCAACTTGACTAATAAGCATATGAAAAATAATCAAGTGAGTTGTGACTACAACTCATAAATTCGGAGTACTAAGACTATGATAAAATATGGAATTCGGCATGTTTCCCATCAGCGCGGTGACGAGACATAAATTAGTGAACTTTTAACATTCTAGTAGTGCACAAAGTTTTTCTTATGGTCATTAACTGCATTTGAATGATGCCATAAAAATAACGGGCCACGTCTCGCGATTTTTTAAACGTCCCACTTGGATTTCTTTAGGTTTCTTACAACTCTCTGAGGCACGTTAGTGCACTCTGGTGAATAATGAGTTTAATAATAAACGTAGATTAGTTCGTTGTGAAATCTTGAGTAAGAACCGAGAAACCTGATGATCTGAGAGTGTGGAAGAGTTGGTAGCAGCAGCTGCATATGGTAATTACAGTATGATCTCTCAATTCGTTCGAGCCACTGGCAACATAGAGTCGGGTGTCAACGAAATAATCTGTGAAGCTGATGGTATGCCAATCACCAACATCCAAGATCGTCTTAGACAATGGGCTTAGTGTTTTAAGAGTCAGTTGAACTGGTCTTTTATCCCAACGATGATCAAGTTGTTCGATCTGTGATGACTGATTAACCCTACGAAGATGAAGTTCTCAAGAAACTCCAGCTTCTGAATCATAATAAATCACTCAACCCAGTTGACTTATCCTCATCTCTTTTAATGATGTTAGTGAACTTCTGGTTAGAGGACTGACAAGGTTGTTTGGGAAAGCTTAACGAACTGAGGGTGTCTCATCATCTGGAAATGAGGCAATTGTCGTCCCTATCCTGTTGGAACACCTTCATACCTATTCCAGGCTAACGATCTTTGTGTTTCTTGACATCAGGTCCGCCTTTGACTCGTTGGATAGAGGACTGTGTTTTATAATTATCTGTTGGAGAAGTGGGTGCCTGAAAAGTCTATTGATATATTGAAGGCTCTGTATACAAACACCACAGGCAGAGTGGGAGTATGCAGCCACCTTCCTAGCTGTTCTCGCAGTAGAGTTAAACAGGGTCGCTAAATCCATATTGTACATTGTTTCCCGATACTGAGACTGGTTAAATGAAGCGCAAAAGTGATCAGTTTATGGTCTGCCGCCATGGAATAAGGGCATTAGTTTTCGCGAGTCATTCCCGACTTCCCGGTTAGAGTCCTGGAAATGGTGCGAATTAATAACCTGTGACCTTATCAGATATGTCGCAGAATAAAGACCAGTGGCGACCCTACTACGGTTTCTTATTTCAACCTTCATAAATATGTGATGAATTTGCTTTATAGAAATGGAATTTTATATTTCTATCCGGAGTTGTTTCTCTTATCTTGTAGTTCTCTTGTTGTCTTATTAACGTTTGCATTGTTTTCTTTGATCGCCTCTTGTCTCTGTTTCTTCATATTACTTTTGTACTTATATGGTGCTTTTTTTTTATTCTGAACTGTACTAAATTTTATGTGTTGAAATAAATAAATAATAAACAAAACCCGACTAGTGTTTGATGATGTGTTCAATGATTGGGCTGTTGACTACTTTTCAAATACTTTTAGTCACTGCTATTAGGGACATGAGGATTGTCTAAGGGGAAATAACTTACTGCCACCATATTCCTGTAAAGTCTGTAATATTACTTCGCCCTCGTATCCTGTATTTTTCTCTGTTAGTGGTAGACCTAAAGAAACAATGGTTATAACTAACATAGCCCAATTGTTTCATCATATCGGCCAAGCCTTACCATCACTTCAAGGTAGCAACTACGGTTTGGCACTTTTTAGATAGCGATGCGCCGTAGTATTTGAGTATCCGTTCATTATTCCATATTACTTTGTGTATAAATCGAATTGTTTACTTATACAATTTGTTGTATTGTTTTGCTTCTCACTAGCCAATTTATAATAACTTGATTGGATTACGAGACAATAACCCTCGTTCTGTGAGTAGTAGTACTGTGGCTCATGGTTTGAAATCAATTCCTCCACTAGTTACAACACCTACTTCAACATCTGAAATCATGCAACAATATGAGTCGTCATCATTATCACCACAATTCTTACATCTAACCATTAACGAAGAAGATGGTATTACTCAGCAGCAGCACCACAGCCAGTCGTCAGCCGCCAGTTATGTCAATTTACCTATGTTTTGGTCTAATCATCAATCCACTACTACAACTATACCTTCATCAACATTTTCTAGATCCACATCTTATCAAGAAAAACAACAACAATCTACTCTTGATAAAACAATCGAGCCACGACTTTATGCTAACATAATGGTGTCCAATACTAGCAAATATCATCAACTAATTAAAAATAGGCAACAAAGCAAGACTGATTTCAATGTATTATCCAAAAATCGTATTTGTCATAATGCTGTCTCTCCTGACTTCAATAACAATCTGTTAATTAGTACCGGTGAATCACAAACCCCATTTGATGTAACGAATAATCCACTTGAACCTATTTCGCTAAACAATCTTATTCCTACAGCAATATCAACAATCACATCATCAACACCTCAATGTTGTCCAATAGTAGCAAGAGTACGTGCAGCGGCAAGTTTACCTACTAACTCTGAGTATTCAGATTTACCTGCTGAGGTAATACTTTACTTATTTTAACTGCTATGAATCATTTTTCATTGCTTATAAATCGTATAGCATTCTAGTTTCTATTATTTGATAGTAAAGTAATTAATTTTATTTCTCAGTTTATTAAGGCACAGAATATACTCTAGTGTTGCATTTCGTATTATAGAGAAGTATTCTGTGTACCTGAGTGCAACATGAAACTAGAATTTGAATCACACTAACAACAAAAGTGGGTTGTATAATTTTTGTACATCCCGTTCTTTTACGTTTATATATCTACTGCAATCTTTCCCAATTTATCTCTAGTTAGTGTCTTATAAAGTGTTTACAAAGATTCAGAAATCTGGCCTGGTTTTTCCCAAATTGCTTTACATGAGGTGTTAACGAACTGTTTATTTCTCAACGACTAGCCGAGTATGAAGCTCATTTGTCCTCTCTATTTCGATTTATGATTTTAAGAGCGAAGAGCATTCTCATGTTACTAGTAATTAGGCATGATGATCTTGTGCGCTGTTAGACGTATGAGGGCGATTTTCACTTCCTGGCTGCTCACATCATTGAAGGATATTACTTTTTGAGGTACCTAAAAAAGAAACTGGGTTAGTATTGGTCATAGTAACCTTAGGGCGCTATCGCAGAGTCCGAGGGACAACCGCTTGAGGCCGATCACGCACGGCCTTGTTATGGGGAGTTTTTGAAGTGTTAGTTCCGTTCTTTAGAAGGCCTTACTGCCAGCGACAAATCCGTGGAGTAAGGTGAGGTGTGACATTTTTAGGGTCGACCTTTTCTAATCCCTTCCTTCCGTTAAGAAGGCAGCATCGCTGCAGATGCTGGTTATCTGAGGGAAACACCCTACTGCTGTCACACCTCGCTGCAGTCAGCAGTACGACTTCGCCCTCGGATCTTAGGTTGCTGCCTTTGGTCTTATCGCTCTCCGACAGACCTGCTTAGCATGGTAGGGCCTAGAGGAATATGCGTTCCAGCCAATATAGCTCGGTTGGGTCATCATGATAAGCAAGCCCGACCACCACGTCGAGGTAGCAGCTACGGTCGGGAGTAATTAAGCATAAATGTTTTCAAAGCTTTGCTTGCATATGTTGTGAGGTTGGACACAGTATACTACATAAATATCATAAGTCTTTCGATGGGTTAATGAATCTTCATCGTCTGTGGTTTTTTAAAATGTACATGTATCCCCCGCAAACCTCTGTCTTAATGTGCAATAGTGACTGTCATAGAAGCATGGTTATGTATTTGTATCCAGAAGAGTATGTTATATTCGAAGTTATATGAACAAGAAGAAAACGCAGCTCTATTACTAATTTACACTGTTAAATTGTGAATACTTTGAATATAATCAGAATTAGCAACTTACGAGGAAATGTCAACCTGGTTTTACCAATTTACTCTGTACAACTCATCGTCATACTTGAGGTCTAGTAGTGAAGTTACACCACTAGCTGTGATGGTAGGTGTTTCCCTCAAACAAACGCTATTACAATAATTCTCTCAATGAAAGGGATTATGAAGTTTAGCTAACTTTACAGATTGTTGCCTTCGATGATAGGACCTTAAAAGTACGGGTCTAACATATCACGAAAATAGTGGTTACAAGCATTTGCTTGATGGGCTCTGGGGACACCTCCAGATAACAATATCACTGCTGCTAACCTGGTTTCTTTCGTATTTGCCTAGAGGAGGAGTACTCTTCTGTAATGTTAGCAACTTAGAAGCATCATCCACTCTCACACACACTTCTGAAAGCACTCAGGATACCATAGACCTACTTTGACTGGATAACCATTGAAAGCCTGGGAACACGGAACAGCTGTTTTCATTAGTATTTTAATTGCAATCATTCTGTGGTATTGAATTACAAAATTTAACAGTCTCCATAATGCTTTACATTAAAGCTTTCATAAGTTTCTTTAAAGTTTTAATACTGACAATTGAATGACATTCCATTCTCTTATTTTCTTTTTTCCATTTATTTGAGGTTCGTGATCCTAGTCGTAATTATGCTATGGTTGATTTGCGACCTAGTCCAGCAAGTTCTACTATCCCACCAACCGAATTAACTTTAAATCTTATACAGCATCATCATAATGACCGTACTACTGGTCAGTTATCATCATCATCAACCGTCAGCAGCTGCGGTGGAGGTAGTAGTAGTAGCAGTAGTAGTAGTAATAGTGGTATTGGCTTAAATAACAGTACAAGTACCGGTAGTGATTGTACTAGTGATACGGCTACTTTAACATCGGATACTATGGAAAGTTGTGCAACAGTTGGTGCTAATAATAATAATAATTCATATAATGGTAAAGCAAGTAAACTAAATACGAAAAACTCAGTGGATACTTCTGAGTCATCATATGGTGGTGCTGGTGGTAATACTTTGATGAATATTTCTTCGTCACGTCGTCGACATAGTCACAGTTTATCTTCAGTGGTTACAACATCAACAACAGATTCCCCAATTCTAAATTATATACATGTTATCGCAGCATCAAATTCACGTTTTACATTTACTGCTGCCAACCAATCATCTGGTCCCAGCTCTGTAAACGATTCTAACAGACTTCTAATCTCTGATCATTTTGGTGATGATAATTCACCGGGTAGTTCAAATAGTAGTAGTGGTCTAGGTGATGGTGGAGTGACATCACAATCAACCGCGTCATCTTCACTTACTGCGGCTCCGGCCTCATCCACTTCTTTTGGTGACATTTTCTCATGTCGTTCAATGACATCGTCAGGTACTTCATCTGTGGAAGGCGGTGGTGGTAATGTTCTTCCTTCAGAAGTGGAATTGTCTGGCAGTTGTTGTTCGCCTGATGACGGTTGCGTAACTTATACACAAATTGACTTTGCACGCACAATGGCGTTGGGTGAACTATCTAATGACATGATGGCACAAGTCGGTCAAAATTTAGCTAAATTACCTGCCATGAGCGGTGTGCGTAACATTACCAATCGATGGAACAGTAGTAGTAGTAATTCAAGCAAAATTGATCGTGCTACATCTGTGAAAAAATCACTATGTCGTTCTATACGTTTAATTGGTCGTGGGTCTCGTAAAAAAGTTGGATGATATAGCTATGAAAATACTGTTGCATTTTCCTTCACTATGAACAACGATTTTTGTCAACGTTGTAACAATGTCTATGTGGATGATATTATTGTGCAATTATCAGCTTTATCCTAACCACTCGATTCTTGTATTTAATGTTTGTGTAATGAATAATGAGATTTGATGTAATCGAATACTTAACTGCTCAAATTGTATATCTTTTCTATTAGGAAATGACCTACTACTTTTCCCTGTTTTCTTTCTCTTCCATGTACAGAAATGTATGTATATTCAAGCTAACAATACTTTTACTGAATATTTTAATAGTATTACATTCATTAGATATTTTTGCCTTTGTATACACAACTGGGTGCTACACAAAACATTACTAGTTTTCTTTTATTCACCCACTTCTTTTATGTGTGTGGATACGGTTGCATACTACTTAAAATTAGTCTTCGTATTTACTTCGTACCTCAACTTTTTGTGTTCTATATACATATTTCACTTTAGGATGAGTTATAAAAGGCGCCGTGTGTACTGCTCTTTTTCTTCCATGTCGTTGCTAGGGCGATATACGCTTTATAATTGCGTGTTGCTATGCGTTATTTTCCATATTTTTCATTCTTTTGTCCTTCGTACTTATTTTTTTTTTTTTGGTAATATTAATAGAATTATTTCTTGTGTTTCGTTTGCAGTAAGTTAAATGCATAGTTGTCTCTGTCACTTTTCCCCCCAACCCACATGCACACAAACTATTGGCAATCGACTACCATTTTTCAATAGTTTATTTTCGATTCATGTAGAACTATTTTATAGACATTGTATTGTGCATGTATTTGCGCATTTGTCACATATGCACAAAGCGAGAAGCCTCTTGTCTAATCTGTCCAACAACATATTTTGTTATTGCTTGATTCTTCAAATTCTGTTTACACACACATCACAATTGCCTATTGTCCTTTTTTCAAATGTGCATGTACACATACACAAGCACTTTTTGAACGAACATAATGGTGGTGGTGGTGGCGGCGGGAAGACGGGGAAGATAGGTGGAAGTTTGCACTGTATTTGATTTTACTTTGTTGTTTTTTCTTTCCAATCAATTTATTTGTATATTTTGTGTAGTTTTATGCCTTCTTCTTGTTATGTAGTAAGTTCTATTTTTCAGTATAACTGTATGTTAATGATTGTTGATTATAGTTGAAATAACTTTATTTATTTACTTGTAAATGAATAGGTAGTAGTATGTCAAATATATTTTTCCTGTTGTTATTACTGTATTTTCCTACCATCTGTATACTTCAATTGGTATATATTCATTTCCCTATACAACTACACTGTTTATATTTTTTATTCACTAAAGATCTCTAATTGTTTTTCTTTTCTGTATTCAATAATTTATTATTGTTATTACTTGTTTTTTTGCATAACTGTTATAGTTACCAATATTGACCGATCTCTATTCATTCTCCTAGCGTCCCCCACACGCCAACCCCAGTTAATAGTAATAACTGATTTGCATACAACAAGGACATACACATTGATGATGATGAATTGTAGTTTTGTCTATATTTATGAATATGTATAATTAGCTCAAATAGGGTGGATATTAAGTGATTTTGTGGATACTTATTCAAAGAACATTAACAACAGTAGTTTGACACTTTTCTTTCTTAATCTACTGACTATCTATATTTACTATATTTCGTTACTAAGATAGATAATGAATGTCGGTATTATGTCACTTTTCTTTCTTCTTACAGACTTTGTTGTTTGGTTGTTTGTTTGTTTTTTTCTCAAATTGAAACGACTGGTTACTTGAATTCTATCACAGTGTATCTAATGCCGCAATATGTAAATTGTATTCATTTCTACGTATGCCCATTACAATGGTTTTCTTTTTTGTATGCAGAAAATATGCGTTCGCTTGCCTATTTTATCATTTTTTTTTGTTTTGTATTTATTTAATTAATATGTTTGCTTGATGTTTTATTTCCCTATTCACTTTATTGTTTACTCTTAAATTATTCTACTCTCTTAATAAGTAGTATACCATTATGATTGATCAAATTTCATTCTAATTCTTCTTCTTACTTTGACCATTTCACTCATCACATAAAATAGAACATTTTCAATGCTGCTAAATGATGTAATACAGGCACGCACACATACTGCATTGTTTATCTGTGTTTTCCTTTTCCTTATAGTTATCAGTCGATCCTGTCTCCCTTCCACCATTACACACCACCCATGATATTCATTCAACTTGTACAATGTGTTCTTTATTTCATTTACTAAATATTATTATTTTAATAAATAAAATAAACAAATAATCACAACAACAAAAGATGTTTTACTTATTTTTAGGTGCAACATTTTTACCTCTTTCACTTCGTACAATTTTATTTTTTAATATTTGTTTGTGCGAGTGGTTTTTTTTTAAAAAAAAAAGAAACCATTATTACTTTTATTATTCGTACATGTATTTGGTTATTGTAGATGACAACAGTTAAACAACTACCTCTTGTTTATCAGTTTTTCCTTTCTGCCACCCCCCTACCCTTCCACCTCTTTCTTTATCCACCTTAGTCCTATTCCTCACTTTTGTCTTGTTTGCTTTCAAATTATCGTCACAAATTCCACTACTCCCTCCCTCCCTCTCCTTCTTTTAAGAAGGAGCATATATGATTATAAATATATGCACATATTTGTATATTTATTACATGCTTTTCTTTCATTTGGTCAAGAATGCGTTCTTAATTTGTGCTGCATATATTTCATGCCAAATGAATGATGTCAATTCCATGATGACGATCCCTGTCTTATGTAATAACCTATACAATGCCTTGATCTTGTTTGTTAGTTTCTATTTCTTTTGATCCTAGGACGACAAATTCAAAAAAATATGGTAATATTCCTTTCTTTTTTTCTTGTTTCAATAATTTGTGTTCTCGTTGAGTTGTCAGTGAAATAAATTATATTTCCCTGAATGATCTCTATCGTCTTATTCTAATTCATCTTGTTTTTTTTTCTTAATTTCGAACCTGTCGCGTCATATTTTTTATATAAATGAATATACTTGTCAATATGTATGAATATATAATGTGTACACTTTAATTGTTCTCTTCATTAATTGTTTTGAGTTGTATCGGTATGTTTTTTATCCGATTTGTAATGGCTTGTACAACAGTAGGTTGCAAGATGGCTTGGGGCGACTAAAATATAAAATGATTCATTGACCGTTGATCTGATCCATATCAGTGAAAATACTAATGGTGGTTAGTCATTCACGACGAGATCTAAATTTTTATGGGTTCGATTCATTGTTGAAATTGTGAGTACACGCGTAATGAATCTCATATCAATATGGAACACACCCAGTGTTCCCTGGTTTTCATAGGTGCTGTACAGGGACTAATCTGTAACAAATGTAAACAAAATCAAGTACCGATCTCCATATAATTACCTCAACTCAACGTAAAACATGATGTTGAGTGACAATACCTAGTGGTCATATTGGAATTTGAGGATACAGTAGTATGGATTGCTTCAGGAGACATTGCAACTAAGTAGTCAATCCACGTGTGGCGTGCTGATTTGATGGTCAAGGTTCGAGTTTTACTTCACCTATTTCAATTTGTCCAGTCCTCACATATAAAATATTACTTAAAAGCCAGATATATGACTGTGTACTCAGTAAATGAGCTGCATCATTTTGTTGTTGCTGAATGAAATGTGTTACAAAATCCACTTTTAATGTGTTTGCAGCTAATATATTAACTGTTTAATTAAGGACAAACGGTTTTTAAACTATAGGTGATTGAATGTTATCGACAGATTACAACCTTTGATTGCTTCTCGCTCCTCATATGATTTATTTATTTCCATTGGACATCAAGCGTTTACAAACTTAGACATTTTTCTCAAATGTTGCTTACTGTAATGTGAAATCGATGTTTTTTCGTTAAGCGCCAAACGTTGTACACATGGTTTGACAGTTTAAATCCAGTTATATGCATTCTCGTATGATTTGATTGTGAACAAAGTGATATTAATAGTGTGGCATCATTTGTTGCTTCCTCATTCGCCACTCCGTCGAAGCATGCTTATGTACATAAAACGAAAACTGAGTTAGATATTATCTTTCTTACCTAGTAACTTGACTGTAGTACCCATAGAACAATTACTTTAGTCAGGTCACACAACTCTGTAAACAGTTTTCAATGTTGAGTAGCTCAATACTTCTGAAGGTGCTGTTACATGAGTCTAAAGACCGTTTGGTAAGCTCTGTTCAGTTTTAGAGCCAACCTTTTTTTACTGTTAATGAAGTCTCTGAAAAAAAAAATCATTATATTGTTGTTAGTACAGCTTCGCCAGCAGACCTTAGGTTTACTGATTATAGTTTTACCGCTCTCCGATCCACCTATCTATTATGGTGAGACCTAAAAAACAATTATTGTGGCCAGTTTAACACCGTTGGTTTATCGTGATATTCAAACCTAACATCCACATAAAGTTAGTGACCGTGTGGTATAACTTGCGATATTATCAGTCACGATGTACGGAAAGAGATAGTGCTGCTTCGAACCCAGACCCACCTCGACAAAGATTGTTCTATTTCGGTACGCTTACTCTTTGGCTGCTAGATCGCAAGCCACATTAAGGAAAACAAGATAACTAATTCAACAAAAAGGGAGAAAAGTTACATTTCATTCACGGATATTCATTCGAAACCTGACTACGCAGAAGACTGGTAAGGAAAATAACACAAACAAGGGATAATAAGGACTGATAACTGAAGGGGAAGGATAGATACATAGCTAATTAGCTATAGTTATAGATCCTGAATTCGTGGGTTTAATGGGATGTTAGGGTGGATGGATAACAATAAGACATTAAATGATTGATTTAAATCCATTCAAAATAAATGATATAGTCTTCTAAAAAACAGTTTTGGAAGCTCTTCTTGAGTCACCGATTATAACACTATTGTCAGATTAACATTTAATTATGAAAATTTAGAATAAATCCATAATATTAGGCCGTTTCTTCACTGATCTGACACTGTTCGTTCTATTCAAAATGGGCAGAATTTAATGATATGGACATGTTTCTTGATTCCAATAAGTTACCACTTCTTTTATCCCAAATACAAATTTACCTTTGAAAGGCATAGTTTCCTCGTAGTATCGACATAGTTTATTCATTTTATCCCGTTAATCGGTAGTTAAATGCATACTAGTTCGTGAGTCGCCCAATAAAAGTGCTGAGGAGTCCCACACTAGGGCGAAACATCTGTCCAGTGCTCCCTGGTCTTCAGTGGTATCTTGCCAACATCAATCTGTGATGAATTCAATAAACTAAACTTAGTACCAATCTTCATAAACCATCCTAATTCAAAAGAACAATAAGTACTTTTTCTGATTCTTCATTTGGTTTTTACTATAATTGTTCTTGTAATTAACAATAAAAGTTTTAGAAAAGTGGGTACATCTTTAACATGTTGATCTGCTGAAAAAACATAGAATTATCTACTTTGACAAGGAATATACAAATATTGCGTTTAGCATAGAGGGTTTCAATAAGTGAATTTTCTTTTGTCCTATTACAATTCTTTTTTTTTCCTTGGTAAGGTTCAACTCCTTGAGTCGGATAGTTTAATCGCTAAGCGTATACTGTTGTTTTGGATAACATCTTCAGCGCTTACCTGATGTAAGCTTTCTACGACACTGAGGATGTTCGTAATAGACAGATTCCTGAATTGTAATATTTAATGAGTTCTTAATTAAAATGAGTCTAAAATTTAAATGACAATAAATGGTGACTTAGAAAGTGGTATTCTAGAAGATTGCTAGACTCAGACCCTCCATATTATTATAGCGTAACAACCTAATGCCATATCTCGAAGTCGGCTGGTGTGTAAAAGTAGAGTTATGTACAAACACTACTCAGAATACCTAAACCTCACTGTAGCACTTTGACTACGCAGAAAATAAATGAAGACTCACCTATCCATCCTCCACAAAACCGGTAACTCTAGAATCTTTGCCTAGAAATTTGATTCTTCAAAAAATCAACCCACTGGTAAACCATCTTACTATTATGTGGTAAACACTTCAGAAATCACCATGAGTTTTTTTAACGCTTTTTAGTCTAAGTAATCAATTTGTTTTATACAGACTGAAAGTCACAACAGGAAAAGAAGACAAATCTAGCATCATGTATACAAAATAAAATGTGTAGACTGTGAGGAACATTGAATTTAACAAGATAGATACCTCCTCCATTTAGTTATACAAACACAAACTAGCAGTAAAACGACATAGTATACTGTCTCTTATATTAATGCACATGGATGGGTGATATCGTCCAGGAAAACTTTATCCATGTTTGAAATTGAAGAATCCAAATATTATTCACCATCGTTTTTAAGTTAGATTGTGACTGGTTAGCGGAATCCAGGACGCTCGTTTCGTCCTATTTGTGACTCATCGCCTGGAAGTATCTGCATCCCGATGTTGACGTTCACGCCGGGATTCAAACTCAGTTCGTTTTGAGCCAAATGCCACCGCATTCACCACTAGGCTACTGAGTCCAGACGCTCACATTTGTGCGACGGGCGCATAGGTAATTAGGATGAACTTTTGTTTTCCCGTTGATTTGTTACTGACTGAAGCTGGTCAGTCTATGTTGCTATATATGCACCATAAGCGGATTACCTTGATGTAGCTGTTAATCACAAGTATTACTTTTAAGTTGGCATGTGACTGGTAAGCTGAATCCATGACCCGCGTTTCATGCTATTTGGGACTCATTGGCTGGATGTGTTACTATAAATGAAATGGATCTATAGGTATCTGTATTTTATATTTATGACATACTATAAATAAAATGAAATATCTGAACTAGTCAGATTTGATGTATAATTTGATTGTTCATTAGACGTATATTCTGAATACTGTCTCTGAGTTCATCAATAAATCATATTCAAATATTGATTTGTCTTATAAACTATCACTGTTACATTTCTGAACCCTATAAGACTATACTTATTCAGTTAAACTTTGTTACTATTTAACAAACTGTCTATCGGTGGCTTAGTAGTTTGAGTATTCAACTATTACTCTATAATAACCTAGACTATATCACAATTCCGAATTTCTCATATTCTGGAAATTTACTATTCAGTTTGAGCGTAGAATTCAAATCGCTATAATTCCTACATTGTATCATATGCAGAACATAAAAACATCACTTTTGTTCGGTTTTTAAGACTTTTAAGGTAGGTATTATGATGTGATCGTTCGATAAATTACTTGATTTGACCTCTAATACAGTGAGCAGTGTTAATAAAAGTTTCTACTTGATGCCTTCTCAGTTCCAAACCAGGATATTAAAAATACATGATTGATGAACAACTAGACAGAATCAGATTATATTTCAAACAGTCCTTTATACATATATAAAACCTGATCACTCAGTCAACCAATTAGAAATTCAACCCTAATGCATAATAAAAGCAACGGTGATAGTGAACTGAAATGCACGACTAAGTAACTGTAGTTCATAAATGGAAAGTGATGTACTAACAGTTAATTGGTTAAACGGGAGGAACAAAACAAAGGGAACGTAATAATAATAGTAATAAAATGTTCACTTTGCATACAACTGAAATAAATGAAATAGACTATAGAAAAACAGTTCTAGAAGATAATCAATCTTCTCTAGGTGCCCAACATATCAGTAGATAGATTCATACCTATTGTGCAACTATCCAATTAGTTTGATACCCTGAGAAATTCTCTGATGTAGACATTATCTTAAATACAGATTACACACTGAATGAGTTTACTTCATGTGATTCAGGACACAATCAACGGTGTTTTAACAGCTCTTCAAGTTTTCTACAAATTATGAACTTATTGATGAGTTCAAATTACTTATACTAAGGCCTTGAAATGTATTTTAACCTCTTATGATAAATTATTCTTTTATGTTAATTATATTTTGATAATACTGTTTAAATTGAATTGTAATTGGCAAGCGGAATCCAGGACGCGTCTCTCAAGGTGTTCACATCAAGAATGTGGAAGATATTTAGGTTTATCATAAACACTATTTACGGTAGTATAAAAGTTCCCGGGATGAATGTTTGTTAACTATGTGGATGAGCTTCTTTACTGAGCTTTTTTTTCAGTTCTCTAGTTTGGAATAAGGGTATTTAAGTTAATAACGTTAAAACTGTATATCCTGTGTGATTCTGTTATCACTACAGTATAAATTTAATCGAAAATTAAACACTGTATTGACTGATTAAGAAGGCCTTCAGGGTTAGAGCCCTTAGTAGAGTTAAGGCTAGAGTTTGGCTCCACATCCTCAGAGCGTTTTGAAGAATCACTTGGCATCACTCGCTGTAGTATAAATGGTTTATCTCAGATTTGAGTATATTAATCTGTACGTAGTCAGTAAAGTGAGTTATAATACCAGTAGACCAGATGATTTCACACAGATTACATGCTATCAGTAGTTTGAATGAAAGTGAGAAATTCAAGCGTAAATATGCTATTGTGATAAGAGGAATTAATTATTCACCTAATTAAGCTCAATGTCTAACTATCTTTGTCTAAATCATTCAGTATTGTGTATATATACATATGATTTAGTCGTAAATTTATTCGGTAGTAAATATGATACTTCTTATGTATTCTCAGTCTTCTTACGTCTATATAGGTAATTGTCTGGAGTTTTGGAAAACTTGTATGTTGTGATTAAAAAATATTCCCAGATCATAACAAATACACAAGTTATAAACTATTTGACAAGTTAATCATTGCATCGTAAATTAGTAATCTAAATGTACATGACATTCATTGAGTTCCTAAATTAAATACTATGTGTAGGATTGTGGGTTCATATCGTTGAAAAGTTCTACTGTCTAACGAAACTCTGGATTTATTTATTGTTCCTTAGCTATCAATGATTTATTGGCTAATGTCAGTTCATCACGAAATATATGGTTTCAATTAATAAAAATATTAACAGTCAAATATTGCGAAAAATTGCTGTTTTTTTCCCCACTCTTATCTACTAAGTGATTGGTCGTTTTATATTCCCAGGACTGATTAATGTACTGAATTCTAAATAGTAGTATATTTGAGTGATAAATACCGATACTTTCACGGTTATCTAAACCGAAATTTGTCGTCAACTGAAAGTCAAGTGGTTCGACAAAAGCTTCACATTAATCTGCACTTAATGACAACTAAATTTAACCATGTTGTATATTGTTCTTAGATTCTAATGAATAGAATGCTTATCGAACCATCTATACAATCTTCATACATAGCCATTTTATTTAAACATACTACTGTATAACATCAGTAGCTAGAAGTCAGTAATCTCATCTCCTAAACATTCGTGTATAGTTCAGTATATTTTATTTACATATATAAACGTCTCACTTTAAGAACTTAAATCAACTGAGCTTCAGAAGTTATAACTATTTAATTATGTCTACACCTGTGGTTTGAATATTATTAAAGTAGCCTAAAAGCTCATAATAAGTAATATAAGTAATAATTTTTAAATTTATTTGAGTAAATATTACAAAGTTTCAAGCGTATAGTAACATTCCCATATTCAGTGTTCAAATAACTAGTTACAGTTAATAGTTGAATTAGTGTAAAACATTCTGGATGAAAAACACAAATTAGTAAAGTTGTAGGCCTTGAACTGAATATAACCATTTGAAATGTATCACTTATTCGTTAAATAAATGAAGATGTAGAATTAAGTACCACATTAAGACATTCACTGAACATTGAAACCTCAAGTTTACAGACGTTTTCAAGTAGTTAAAAAGGATAAGGTTATATTTGAAAAGATGTGGGTTATGTATTAGTCTCACTGAATGTTTATTACAAAGCTGTTAAAAATGTGAAGAAAATAGGCAGCTAATCCTATTAGCGTAAAGGGAAAATTAAACAGTGTAACACAGTATGATTCCAGTCTTGTTATGTACTAAATATATACATATTCGTCTACAATTAGCCAGAACATAATGGAAACAGAAGGTAGGACTAAAATATAGTGCTGATTTTGAGTAATTCCTTGACTTGTCACATTTCTACTGTAATCTGATTTCAGTCATTTCAAGTGTGAAACTTCAAGATATTGTCTTATGAAGTATAGACTTATTTCAAAGGTACTTTGATAACACAGATTCATCTAAAATGTGAAGTATATTCTATAGAACCATTACAGATAACTATTCCAAATGTTCACTTCGACTTTGAGAATCAGTGTTGAAATCCAACTGTAGTTTACTTCTACAATAATACTAACCAACAACAAATTATCAAGTGAATGATGTAAGTAAGAAAGCATTTCATCTTAACCATTAATTGTTGAATTAGAGTTTCTAAAATAAAATTTATATTAAGATAATGAGAATCAGTTATCATAAAGTCAACTTTACTAACTATACTCAATAATAACAGTTTTCGATAGAATTTTACTAGTTCACTAGAATATTATCATTGGTGAAATCATTTATTCAGGGAATATTAGAAGTAAAGAAATTTCCCACTTATCGTATAAATAAGAAGAAGAAAGAAAACAAAAATGATTTCTGTTCAACTATTCTAGAACATTTCACTTATAAAGTAACTCACAATAAACTTATAATAGCTATTATTATTATTATTATTATTATTATTATTATTATTATTATTATTATTATTATTATTATTATTTCCAAATTACAAATATCATAGTATGATTGATCCAAGAGAAGAAATTTCAGTAGTCAATGTAAAAGAATATTAAAACTGTATCTTTTAGAAAAAGATTTTTCCTTAAAAAGCCAACCATAACTTCAGTCATCTATTCAATAGGATGGTTAAATGTCAGCAAATATCAAATGTAATTCCCAAGATAGGGGAAAAAACTAACAAACACAAATGAAATATCTCCCTTTTAACTTTCATTTCTCAAGAAAAAAACAAGCATAAATCTATTGAATTCCATTATTTTTAAATAGCGCTATTTTAAATATAATTAATTAGCCGCTAATTTTGACTAAATTAAACTGTTAATTAAAACAATAAACATGTCCAATATTTAATAAATTAAATATGCACATACATGTTGTTCAGCCCTAGCCACTATATATATATATATATATATATATATATATATATATATATATATTGGTTACATGGGACAAACTTTGGGGTCGATATATTTTTAAAGGTAGATAGGTATATTTTAAGACATTATGTTGCTGGCGTACCTACAGGTAAAAAAAAAATAAACGTATGGGAGTAATCGGGGCGAGGGAGGAGAGGAGAAAGTAGAGTGGAGTTGTTATTAGTCATTAGTAAATAAAAACCTAACAAAAGAAATATTAATATGACAAAAGAAATAGATTGTCAATTAGTAAATTATGATTGATTTAATTTTTCAGAAAGAAAAACAGCATATGTATCAGGTGTAAGTGAAGTAAATAACATGACTCTTTGTGTATGTGTGTGTGTATATGTGCAATTATTCATTTTGTATGGAGTGTATGCAAATAATGATTTAGTTACTAGTTATGGTTATTAAAAATGAACTCATTGAGTTATCATAACTAGTGAATTAGTCAATAATCAGCTGTCAATCTGGTAGGTGGTTACCTATGGCATGAATATGCTTATAACAATGTTTAAGACTATGAAATTACGTGATTCACATTCGATTCACTTCAAGAACATTATGACTACAAATAAATTATGTTGATAAGTACTAATTTAAATTAAATTTATGTCAAAACGGGGGTTTCTTGTAGGCTACCTTTAACTTCTTAGTGTTAGCGGAATAGCTTGTCTGGACATCTTGTTTGTGAATGTAATTCGTTGTTAGAGTACAACATATAACATGTTGCTGTATACTGTTTTTATTCCATACAAAAGCATCAATACTGTTTTTGCGAAAACATTTAGACTGTTCTGAGTATTCGGGAAAATATATCAAGTGGTTAACAATTCATCGTTTACGTAAGGTATTTATAGATGGTTGGGAGAAATTCCTGTATCACATCGGGTTCGTTCTACTTGGTTCGCGTTTAGAAAGGTATGCCTGTAATCTTGAGTTAAATGGTACTCACTGGGGATTCGGACTTGTATCACTTAGTTTCACATGATGTAACGTTCTCTCCAAGCTATTTAAATCACGAATGACCCAGTATATAACTAAGATATTTACATTGATTAGTCACAATTAATGTCATGTTTGTCTAGTTCTTAGTACTAGTTGAGTTCTATCGATCAAGTAGTAATTTGGCCACTAGTCTATAATAAGACACCAGTAGGATGAGTTAGTTTTCCAAAGCTTCCGGTAATTCTCTGAAGACTAGTGATAACTAACACAAAATCTAGGTTAAGTAGAGGTTCCTACTAAGTATCTTGTACTTGGTATCATCACAATATTGTGTACACGTTATTGAGTGATTTAAGTTAGTTGTCACATTATAACGTGATCAGTAGAAGTCGACCATCATTGCTAGGACTAGATAAACATGACAATGGTTACTCACTATTTGGTGATCCATCAATCGAAATTCATAGACTATTCTTATCAGTAGATCATGTGAATGCTTCTTAACTGTTATTGCTCAAATTATAAATACCAACTAATGATATATTCTATCTTCTAATTGCCAAAGCTTGCATAATGTCCGTCACTTTATCGATAACTAGTAAAACATAACTCAGAATCATTTTTGAAATCAAAAGAAGACTTTCTTAAAGTAGGTTTGTCTACAGTTTTCTTTTAACCTACAAGTTGTTTTATGATAAAAAGACTTTCAATCAGTCATCGAAATGTAAAAAAGAGAACGATTATTTCTATATTTTCAACCCAGTATCATGACAGAAAAGAAGAATACTAATTCCTTCCAACTAACTAGCATATTTGTATTAAATTTTTCATCCTTTCTCTTTTCTTAGTAAAATCTATAAGTAGTCCTAAATGATCCCTCGAAAAATTTTTATAAGCTAGAATAATGCTGAAAATACTTTGACCAACAGTCATTGTCAATGAAACTTGGGTGTTGAAACAACTGTTTTTGTTTGGATGGACCGAATTTTTATGTTAACAGATGTCGTTTTGAGAATCGATTGAGTGGAGAATTTGTGTTATTAACAGGAGTCTATATCGTTCAGAAGTATAACTCCCTTTATTAGTGTATCTATTTTATTGCACTGTTTTAGACTATGCATATTTTTATCGATAGTGTTAAAGTAAACGTTAGTTCCATGACAACACAGTGTTACTCCACTCAGGCTTTGGAAAAATCGTCAGGGTTATGACCAGATCAAGAAACAATACAGTTGATTAAATAATCGCAGTAGTATTCTGAGACTCCAATAGCTCCCCAATCGTAATAATCTACCTTAGTTAATTTGACAACAATCGGTTGTGCTTCTAACATTCTGATTGAATGCTAATCAAATTTGTTACCAGTTTTAGAATATCCGCAAGAAATTTAAAGCGTCTCATAACCACATATAATGTTGTAAATATTCTCGTTTCCTGTATATTAACTAACCATAAGAAAAAAAGCTTACTTTCATGCTTCTCGCCTTTTTGCACTGTTCAGAGATCAAGAGTAACAGATAACCAGGAATTGATGCTAATATTTTAGTCTTCTGGCACAAGATGCATTACTGTTAATGTCTATCTGGTATAACACTTAGCTGCGTTTTCTGTAACCTTTGATAGACATGTTAACTTATCTATCACTGCCAAAATAATTTTGAAATTAATTGACAGAGTTAAAGAAAATTGTTTTCTAAATGTTATTTAAGGTAAAGTCATGCTCCTACTGATAACTGATAATTAATTTCTAAATAACAATGATGACAACTCGAAACAATTTCCAAATTGTGTTAATTCCTTACTGATACATGCATACTCATTAAAAAGTTAGTACCTAAGTAAACTCGACATATTATTAACTAATCCTCTTGTCGTTGCACTACTTCTTACTGAGTTCCAGTCACGGTGTAAACATCAGCACTCTGGAGTGTAGATACATCCATCTTACGTGTTCTAGGTAGGAAAAAACACGCGTCTCAAGTTTTATTACAAGCTGCAGACGAAACATACTGTATTGAGGCAATCCTCTCAAGATATAAATATAACGAGAGAGACTTAATATGAACAGCTGAAAAATGCAAATCCTTATGAAAGCTGAGGTCAAGTGATAAATACTTTCAAGGGAAATCAGTCATCAAATATTCCCCAAACAAAATAATATTAGTAGATCATATAAGGATTTCAACTCCGAGTTAACAGTAATGATAAGGCTAATAGCAGTTGAGAAATATTTCTATCATTCGAAAATCCATTTAATTATAAACGTCTTTAAATGTTATTAGGCGTATTTATTATGATTATTATTTACAGCTATTTAGATTTACTTATTATTAATAGTCAAGAATAAATGTACTCAGTAACTAATGATGCCTTTTTAAACTCCATAAATAGTTGGATACATTAATATTGTTTTTATTTACAGTGGTGAGATAACAATAGCAGAATCAAGGAATGGAGATTTGTCTTAACTTGAGATTTATCATCTAGTTAAACCAACATCATAGTTATAAATAAGCTTACATAAACATCATTTAATAACTTAGCTAACGTTAATAACACTAACACATTCCAATATCACATGTTTAACTACAGTGAAGAATTCTCATCAGAACAATTTCTGTAATGTTCCAAAATAATCACCATTTTATATCAATTCACGTTTTGGAAATTCAATAAGTTGTGTATAAGACGTTTTTAGGTGGTGATTAGATGTAAATGTTTACTATCATTATTTCCATGGAGGCATCACTGTCATCAAACAATCTATTTTTAATGTATAAATTCTATGGTAATCGTTTGTCGTTTTACAAAATACCAGAAGAAGAAAAGGAAGAGGGAAATATACGAAGAATCATGATTGCGATATTTACTGAGTTTCTAAGTAATTAGATTATCAGTAGTCTGTTAACATTTTATGAAAACATACAAGTTCAGACAATATAAACAAAAATGATAATTTTTAGCAATAAGCATATATTTAGAAATGGAATGGTCATTCACAGATCAAACTAGGTCATCAATAACATTGGTGTTTGTTTATTAATTGCTGGATTGTATCTGTATGCAAATGATGAGTCTTTTACTTGGTTAATTGAATAATCCAGACTATATCAGAAATGTTCTTTTCTACATCCCCACATTGCAAAATATACATCTTATACCACTTGGGAAGACACTTAATACAAATATCAACTTATGGGATGGACACTACCCCACAAATGTTATTAACAGTATACTACTTAAATAGGACTTTATACATTAGAATAAAAATGGTGTCATTTTATAAGTAGCTAATCACAGAAAAAAATAATATTGACGTCAAGTCATTTAAAATTACCAGATCAGTTACATATCATGTAATCTAATATACAAATTAGAGGCTTCAATTAACACAAAGTGGCAAGTATAAATTTAGTTGTTTTTATGTAAATTGTTCAGTTTTTAACAACAGTTCAAGTGTCCAAAGCACATCAGAATATCGTGATGTAATTATTAGCTTAAATACTTAAATAACATTTAAATAATGTCCGTGGTAGTAAAACAGTGTGAATAGATTACAAAAGGACTTAACCACTGAACGTTTGAGTTTATGACATTTCAGTGTCATTTTAAAATGTTTACACCATAGACCTTAATTATGAAACAATTGAAAACCAGGAATCGTTAATTAACTACGTCGCCCTAGTGTTGAACTCCTCAGCAGTACGCAACGACATCTTCGTTTAGGATTGTACCCAGGACCTGTAACCTATGTGGTTAATGTTTAACTATCAAATCATTGAGCCACTACCTAGTGGTTTACATTGGGCATAGTTGAACTTCACTGGCTACGTTAGGATTATCTCCTTCGTCAGTCGATAATCAGTATTTGTTAATGTTGTAAAGAATGTCGGAATTTGAAGTTTCACATCATCAATATGTCATCCTTATTATAATTGTCTGCTACATGGAACTTCCAATTCAATAGTCTTCACATCAATATGCTATCATTTTTGTCCAATCATCTTAGTACTGATCAAATCCTAGTTATAGGTAGGAAGTAATGATTGTCAAATAAAAGTGCCACTTTGTAGTCGTCAAAATCTGGTCAGAATTAAAAACTAGACAAACATAACACTGGCCACTGCATTCGTTCATTCATTAAGACTGACTGCTACCATCTATTTTCCATATATGATAATGCTGTAAATGACTGATGGCTATTTTTAGAGTTATTTGAATCAGTTTTCAAATTCATCTTCATAAAAGTCACTGAAATCTTCAGTTATTAGATTGCAACTAATAAGGACATCAAATTACTAAAACCCAGATATTAGGTGTCTAAACTTGTAGACGACACGTTATTGATAGTGAAGCACTTTATCACAGTACTACTATCAGACAAGTGAATATGCCACAATAAACTAATCTAATCGATCTTCCATCTTAAAATATTTGTATTTCAATATGTCGACAAGTGAATGAAATCAAAAGAATAATCCGGTCACAAATAATCTCAAGGTTTAAAATAGCCAAATTAGTTAATATTTGATTTGTATAATCAAGTTTTTTTAACGCCTCATCAATTACTAGATTTGTTATCTAACTATCATCATGTGAATAGAAGACACGTGAATGTATTGTTTTTTTTCTCTCATTCATTTTTATTTCTCTTTTCTCTCTCTCTCTCTCTCCCTCTCTATTTACCTTTCTCAATATTCAACTGTTTTGGAAATAAAATAGAAATTCTAAATTTCTCATTCTAATGCTAACAACTACACAGTCTTCATGTAGCTTGAATCTAACTAATAATGAACAAGATTAAGTAGTACATAATCATTGTCTGCGCACTGAGACTTAGCAAAACATTATCGATTAGATTATGAATTCTTTCTGCCTTTTCATTGGTTAATGATTCACCTTAAAGTTTTTAACCAATTACAAATCAAATTTATTATAAATGTTAACCAATCAGTGAAGTGTTAGCTTTCTATTAAATCTCTACAAAAGAATCGTCTGTCTTAATAAGTTAGTCTGTATATACATGCATATATATATATATATATATATATATATATATATATATATATATATATGTACATACATACATATATAGGCATCGGTATCCTTAAATGAAGGGTACTCATCTCAATGAAAATGAGATCATTTCAGGATTTTTAAGAAAGATATTGGCGACACCATTGCCTAACAGAATAAATAGGATTCCATATCACGAACCAGTTTGAACTAGACAACCATCGGTGACCAGGATGCTCTTGACAGCTTTTACACCTAGTTATAACTCCTCAGCCATATGTATCCACGACGCCATGAGGGATCGAACCCAGGACTGTCTGAGTCTATGAGGACGCTTAACCATTAAACCAGTGGGCCAACTTTCAACGGTTGATGAGTGGAACTTAGTCAATTCACAATATATATTTGTGTGACCTCATTTATTACTGTCGGTGAGTAACTACCTTATATCTGACATAACTAAACTCCACTGGTCACATCTCAATAGAACTTCAAGTAATACCTCGAGAAGCTAGTCACCAATGAGTTGATGTTGGTTGTAATAGGGTGTTGTAGAGACTGGTAAATGTTAATGTCATATCACCAGTCGGTAGCGTAAATGTGCAGTGAATTAACTGAATTGCAACCGTTGGGAGCCAATTCAGCAGTCGAGTGATTAAGCGTTTTCTGAGGAACCAGAGTCCTGGGTTTGATCCCTGATGGCACCGCGTATACACACGGCTGAAGAATCCCATGCTAGGGCGAAAGAGCTGTCCAGCGCTTCCAGGTGATCAATGGATGTCTAACTCTGACTAATTTATGATCTTAAATTAACATACTACAATTTTCATAATACCGTATTCTAACCTAAATACTATTTGATCTATCTAAATACCCAGAACAAGAAGTCGATTTTATCATGTTGTAAAGTAGACAAAAAATTTGATTTGTTTCTTTTACTTTGATCCAGAAGTGTCACTTGATTTTATGGTTCTTCACATTTATCATAGGAGTCTGTATGTGTTTTGTGGCTATGTCGACTAAGCAATCAAGTACTAGTAAAAAAGCAGTTGGTAGTAAGTTGCTTAGACTTATTAAGCTCGACAGATAATGACTCGACAATAAATTGTCTCTTGCTGCTTCCGTGTAGTAAGCTATTTAAACAAGTCCGAACGAACTTTTACTTGGATATCACAATAGGATCACACAGTAGTGATCATTGTCATTTAAGCTAAGTCCTCTTAATTCATGTCAAATTCTCCCAACCATGTTGCTATATTGCATCCACTCGTCATATGCACTGCATTTTGATATTAAATGGTTGCGGATAGTCTGCAGAGAAGTCTACTTCACCTTGGTTTCTTGATAGCTGGCACTCATCGATATGATGAAGCAGCAATCTTGATGAAATTCATAATTCTTATGAGATTCAAACCCGTTTCACCTAAGATTTTAAGTCGACTGCCTTTATCGGCCAACAAGTATTTAATAATATAAATGGATTTAACACAAGATGATTACTTTGCAAACTAAACTTATGCGAAAGTTTCGAATGACTTCTTACTGATTCAAAAATATATTTAAAAAATTAGGGATTCGATACCACTTCAATTAAAAATTATTAATAGCTCATTACATTAACAAGTTACGTCCCTATGTGATATAAATAAATCATCATTCTTTCGGTAATTCAAGCTGATAATTACTGACAGTGACATCAGAAGCTGAGGAAATGGCATCAGTCAGTCAACATTTTCAACACAAATATGAAGACAGTTCTGTTGTATGGAGCTGAAACTTGTATGGAGGACTATGGAAAGCATCCATCATCCAGAAGATGCAAGTATTTATAAACAGCTGTCTGAGTAGGATACTTTGCTTCCATTGACTAGATACCATCAACTACAACCTTCTCTGTCAGAAAACAAATCAACCAGATTCCAACCGATGAAGAAATTAGGAAAAGACGTTGAAGGGGAGGTGGATAGGACACACATTGAAGAGATCACTAAACTGTATCACAAGACAAGCACTAACATGGAATGTTGAAAGTCAAACGAAAAGAAGAAGACCCAATAACACATTGCATTGGGAATTGAAGACAAACATGAAGGTAGTGAATTGCACTTGTGAATAGCTGGGAAAGAAAGGCCAGGAGAGAGTTTGTTGGAGAATGGTGGTCGGCGACCTATGCTCCACATGTGGTAATAGGCAGTGATTGATTGATAAGTTGTCGGAAAGGTGTTTAGAAATTGCACTTGTGGGAATGCTACTGTTTCCAGTTGTATCTGAATGTAATGCAATACAATAAATGAAAAATGTATGAAACTGTCTTTTATATGACATAAGTATCTTTTTTAAAAAACATAGGTTACATCTATTATTTAGGAAATTTCCTTGCGTATTATTTAGAATAACAATTGATCATTGAACTAGGTGTATACAATGCACATTTTATGTTAATCCGCATACTCTCTGACTTATGATAGACTGAAACAATTATTTTCATATTCAGTATAACCCAATCAATTACTAAATGAATAAAGATGTAAGTGAAGATTACGCAAGAACCAAAAGAAATGTCCTCCTACCTTTAAATATATACGTATATTATTTGATTTGGTTTTGTGCAGATGATTTGTTGTTTATGTTTATTAGTTATAGATTGATTCCAGTTGTGTATCATTGGAAAGTAAGGAGCACTATACAGCTGTTTGGTCCTAGTATGAGAATAAAAAACAAGATGCCCACCTTTGAGGAGTCCCAGATTACGATGAAACAACTGTCCAGTGCACCCTAGTTTCAAATAGTTTACAAACAAGATCATTCTGTGATAAACAAAATAAACAACATACATTTATATTGTTTGGATGGTATTTACGTTCATTTAATTGTTCCTAACTGAGTAGCGTTTATTACCGAACAGATAATGGACAATCCTATTTCTTTTATTGAAATACACACACTTGTTTATAAATTTCTCAGAAAAAGAGAATAACACGAAGTATACAGACAAAGGATTAATTGAATCTTTGTTAATTTCAGTGTAATACACTTTAAATTTCATTGTTTTATTTTAGTTTATGATTAGTAAGCACAATTAATGGTGAAGTTATGTAATCATCTAATATACATGATGATTATTATGTAAACGACTACTACATATAAATACATCAATTCAACAATCATCATGTGAATAACATATAATGTAATCTGCATAAGAGAAGCAAGAAACATCATTAATGTTTTCTTTGTCACTCTCATTTATATCAGTGATTATTTATTCGTTAATTGATATGTAACAGCATACAGAACTCAGGTTATTCGAATTGTTAACATATCCACATAAGTGTTTAAAATTTCACAACACAAATTGAAAACTAAGATACACTGGACGCTTGTTTGATCCTAGTATGGGACTTATCACAAGTTCAAGACCATGATCCCAAAAGCGATGGAACTAAGAATATTGCCTCTAATATTTTACTATCAAACAAGTGAGCTAACATCCAATTTTTCACATTTTTAGCAACAAGCTATTTGAACTATATTGCACAACCTCACTCATTGTAGTTGATAGGTAAACCCCACATATCACACACATGGTTAACTACATTAATCGTGGCTGCTCACTAGGACACCAATATTTACTTATTCGAATTAATTACTAGTAAACCTAGATTTTAGGTGAAACATACATATCTGGTGAAGGTTAGATCTTTAACTGAAACCTTTGATGAAAATTACACCACTATACAGCATACATCAACTAAATGGATGCAAAATTGACTAAAGGTTCTGGAATTTGCAGATTTTGTTAACAAATCAATAGAATTCCATCGCTTTTACAGAACTAGATATATATGACGTTGGTTACTGGCAGTGATAAAGCAATTTGACATTTCTTTGTACTGTTAATTATACCTGTAATATCAATCGGGGATGTTGATAACGTTTTTCCTTGTTCATTTTCCTTGTTGTTCTTATGCTAACTTTTTTTTAATGTAATCACTTTTTTTGTAGATTTTCATCACAGAATGATTTTCGTGAGACAAACACTGAAGATTACAGATACCTGGACAATTGTTTCAGACTAGAATGAGATTCCAAAACAGTTCCCAACCACAAACTCACTAAAGACAAAATACAGAACTTTCAATCTTCGCAACGAAAGTTTTATCTTAGGAGTACTGAGATGGTATTCAAGTGATTTATATTTATAACTAAAGTTAATTCGTGGAACTCTACGGCAACCAACGATCTCCTATTATAAGTAATTCTTGTCTCACGCTGAGCATGGTTCCTTAACTATGGTCAGTCTCTGATGCTAAATTACTTGATTCATCAATCTCCACAGATTTTTATACTCTAATTTTTGCATACTAGATATTCTTAATTAAGTTAACATGCATAAACAAGTAGTCAAGAATGCACTTGACTAATGTATCACACATTTCGTATTTACATGAAAATAAGTCTAACTAAAGCTCATCAAGCTGTCTAAATTTATCAGGTGAGTTAACTGAACCCTTAACAAAAGTAATTCAGTTGTATTCGAGGTGATTGTTTAACTTTCATCCATTGGTCATGGGCAAAAGCTAAAATTCGAGTATGATTTATTGATTTATCTACGAATAGCTTCTAGAGAAACATTCTCGAATTTCAGAAAAATCATCTTAAATCTTTATTAAGAATTATTAGGGAATAATATAGATAATTCTAAATGAAGTGATTAATTAAGGATGATCAGTTTAACTGAGAATATTCAAAGAAACCTATATTTGTTTAGGTTTAAGTTTTCTCGATGTTGGTATTAAGAACTTTAATTAGTCAATAGCTCAATGAATTGCGCGTTCTGGTGTTTGAGCAAAATGTCCTGATTATGAGCTCCACTTTTAAACATCAACACTGAAAGACAAATTATTTCATTAAATTTGATGTAAACATCAGGCAAACTCTGTACTCATACGAAAGTTTTTTCAGTCATCAATTGAAAAGCTCTATTAAGTCTATCACGATAAGTGAAATCGTCAACGTGACTGAGTACTTCACCTTTTACGGTGAAACTAGGGACTGAAATAATCCAGTTGTGAAGCAAACTTATACACTTATGGGGGGGGGGAGGAACTTAAATATACTTGCATTATTATTCAATGCATTCATTCCGTTTAATCAGAGTTCTCAATTAGTAGAATTAAATCAATTGCATACTATTGATTAATATGTAGATCTGCTGAAAGGAGATCAATTTCATAAACGTTTACTACGAGAGATTAATCTCCAAAACGAATTTCCATTAGAAAACCACGTAAAATTCTGCATTTCTGAGAAATACCATTAGGAGTTCCGAACCTGACTGATAGCTTACCACAGGCTCTGAATCGTTGACAGTATAAGCTGTTTCAAAAAGCTTTCATACG
The DNA here is from genome assembly GCA_025215515.1 of Schistosoma japonicum. Lineage (NCBI taxonomy): Eukaryota > Metazoa > Platyhelminthes > Trematoda > Strigeidida > Schistosomatidae > Schistosoma > Schistosoma japonicum. Next base: position 15,363,270 of record CM046066.1, read on the forward strand.
CTTTGGATACTTGTTTTAATGACAATGATCACAATGGATGTCCAGTAACAAGGTCGAATACAGAAACACTTATTAGTAGTCAAGATTTTGCATTCTAAAATCTAATTAACACATTCATTTCCATTTCTGAAGTAGCCCAGATTTGTAGGTGACTATTGTATTAAATATTTCTGATATAATCGTACTTTTTCATGGTTTGAAGTTAATAAAATCAAACACAACCATTTATACTGAACTGACAATAGGTATGTAGTGTTTTATAGAACTGTATCTTCATATTCGGACACCAGTGATTTGAAGATAATCCTGATATAAAAAACAGTTCTATAAAATGGGCAAAGTACTATATCAATCCGACGTAATTCACTTCAATGACTACACGGCTGCTTTAGATACGATACATCTGAACACCACTAGTTTTTTTTCCTCACTAGGAATTACCTTCTTTGGTCACTCTCTAGTGAGCATATGACGATTGTCACTATTAAGTTACTGAATTTATGATTTTAAAATACGAAATGATCGAGTTTAGACACCCATATAAGACCAGGAGACGTTATTTAGCTGTTTATAGCTTGTTCACAATCTATGCATAAGAGAAAATGAAGTTATTTTTATCTCATATTAAACTAACAATATGGCATGTGATTTTATGTATATATATATATATATATATATATATATATATATATATATATATATATAACTATTTTTATCTAGTGTACGTATCGTTTCAATTAACCTGTATGTTTAGTTGTTTGTATTCTTCACGGATTGATGTTAGTTGGGTACCATTGAAGACAAACATTAATCTGTGACGAATGCAAATAACTAAACTAAATATAAATCTTCGTAAAATCACCTCAATTTAATTTAATCTGTATTTGTTTTCCATCTCATCACTAAAATGATAGACTTAGTTGATAGTAACCTTTACTATTGTTTGTTTCAGCAAAATTCACTTAAAGTCACTTCTTTATTTCTTTATGAAAGAAGATTTTCAAATGGGAACAATTAATGAAACTGTACAACAATTAGTTTAATTATTTCTTGACTTGCTGATTGATTGGTTTGAAGGTGGAATTGTATAGAAGATGAAATTAAAACTGCTATAATTCTAGAATAGCTAAATACTTTTATAGCTTTATAGTAAAAGGAATAGTTGATATATATCTTGAAAATATCATAAATCTACAAAGAGCTATGAACCTATTCGATACGCGGTTATTAGTGGAATCTAAGAAGCACGTTTTGAATTACATGAAACATGTTGTTTAGATGTTGTTACTCTTACTAAGGAAACATGAGCCCAATGTCTTTTGCTCTAATTGTTACCATAATATTCATCTAAATATAGAGTTCAAAAATCCACTAGCTTGTCCAAGGAGTATAGAGTCATAAGTAACTAATTGAAATTATAAATTCTTATTACTGTATTCATACTCGTTAAACAAGTTAATGTTTATTTGATGGTGTTTTGCATGGTTTAAGTCACTTCAGTATGAGCATCAACACTGCAATGCGGTAGGTACCATAATTCGACAAATGAAAAATGGATGGATATGCACACCACAAACTAAATTTACTATGACCTAGATTACATAACCTAACTACATTAAGATAGATACAGAGAGTCAAATTCGAAAACTCCAAGGCGTTAAATATTGTTCAATGAATTCGTCATCAAATAATTATTGCATTACTAGTTTTTTAGATTACATTTATCTGTAAGTATGTCATTTTTGATAATGACTTAGGTCTTCCACAACGCTCATTAGGTGTGTTGTATTCACTGACATATTTCTGTTTATTTAATTGATGAATGTTGTATCATTTTCATCAAACTTAATTTAAGGAATCTGACGTAATAGTGTAGTGTCTTTTGTAACTATCATCAGTAAAGCCTCAGACTGATATGAAAATACAAATGTAGTGTAAAATCTGTCATGATGATTACATTTTAATATGCAGTACTTTTTCACTAAATGAATGAAAAAAATAATTGGGAACACTGAATACACTAGACTTATTGAATACTGAAGGTGTTGCTGATAACTTCAGCATTAATTATCTGTTTATTTTTAATGAAACTGACGATTTTTTTAAATTGTCAAATAAACAATAGTTAATAAATTCTAGACTACTCAAAAGTAGGCATTTCTGTAATAACTCAACTATTATTGATGTTTAATTATTGATAATTTGAATGAATGACAATATTAGTGCTAATCATGATCCTTTCAATCAATATTATGTGCATATGATTACAAGAAGGAATCCTCAAAACAAACCTTACTTTAATACAATAGTTTCATATTTCACCTCAATTAACCTTGGGGATTTTCAAGTAATATGCATTACAAAGTTTTACTACTGTGATTCACTCATAATCATTCATAAACCATCTTTTGACATAAAGATAGTTGGTTGATTGTATTCGTCTCAGAACGATGTTGGCAAAGTGCTATAAAAAACCAGGGAGTACTAGACAGCTGTTTTGTGGGAATTCTATCATTGTATGCCGGGCAAGTGGTGTAGATGGTTGGGCATTCGCCAACCTGAAGCCTATGCGGCGAAATCTAGGGTGTACATTACTGAGAAGTCCCATACTACAACGAAACATCTGTTCAATGCTCCTTTTTTATGAAGGTACCCTACCAACATGAATCTGTGACGTTCTCAACCAACTAAACTTAATACTAATCTCCACAAACCGTCTCAATTCAATTATTAAGATAATTGTTTTATTGTAATCTCTACTCGTTTCTTCAGATAGAAGAAGAGGATGAAAATATGCCTAGTCCCTCTCCCACCCTCAGCTTTTTTGTGGTTTAACCTGAACGTTTGCAATAATTAGCTTTACAGTAGATTATAAACTATCCATACAAGAACACGAGAACATTATGAGATCAGTATATAAAGGCAATTAGTAAAAGCAAATCTAAAACGGTAACGTTTGATATAATATTTGCTCAATTAGAAAATAGGTATTCAAGACGTGTGAACTGTCAATAAAATTCATACTATAAAGAAAGATGAACTTACCTTGAATATATATTTATAGTTACATTGATTAGTCAATGACTATTGACTTATGTCATGTCTGTGTAGTCCTTAGTTCTGGTAGAATTCTGTCGATAAAAATGAAGTTTATTCACTTGTCTAAGCGATTCGCTAACCCATGCACTTTTTTAATGTTAAATAATAAGATGTAAATGTCAAGGGATTTTATTTGATCTTGGTTTCACGACAGTCAGAAATGGTTAACCAAACGTACTTGCGATCATGATAAAATCGGTACTCCTTATAGGATTCAAATATGCATCATTAACAGTCCGAGTTGTCTCTACTCGGCTATCCGGAAAGTAACTCAACTACTAAACGACTGAGATATTTACTGTGATTATTCGCTTAGTTACGACTAATGTTATATCCAACTAGTCCTTATCGTTGATCAAGTTCTAGTCTGTGATTCGACTCCACAGGCAAAATCAACTAAATCATGATTCCAGGTAGCCATGGCTGAATAGTGTTAACTAGCACGAAACTTCAGTATGTCCTCCAACCAATTACATACAACCATCTTACATAAACTCATAAAAGCATATTTCATAATTTATCAATTTACATGCAGTTTAATTGAGGATACCTTTACTTACCTCAGAAGCATCACAGATAAACAAGGAGGATCAGATGTAGATGTAAAGGCAAGGATTGGTAAAGCAAGGGCAGCATTCCTATAGTTCAAGAACATATAGGACTCCAAACAAGTGTCAACCAAACTCTAAATCAGACTCTTCAATTCTAACGTCAAGACAGTTCTTCTGTATGGAGCTGAAACGTGAAGAGCAACTTCGAACGTCCTCAGGAGGGTATAGGTATTTATAGACAACTGTCTTTTCAAGATACTGAATATCCGTTGGCTGGAAACCATCAACAACAGCCTACTACGGGAGAAAACAAACCAACTTTCCACCGAAGAGGAAGTCAAGAAAAAACTTTAGAAATGGATTGGACATACATTTCGGAAACCATCAGACTGCATCACGAGACAAGCACTAACTTGAAATCCTGTTGGGAAAAGGGGGAAGAGGAAGGCCAAAGAACACACTGCGTCGAGAATTGGAAGCAGACATTAAAAGGATGAACAGTAACTGAAAAGAGCTGGAAAGGATTGCTCAGGACAGGGATTAAAGGAGAATACTGGTGAGTGGCCTATGTTCCTCCGAGAGGAGGAACGGGCGTAGGTAAGTAAGTTTAATCGAGTGATCTATAGAAATTAGATCTACTTGGTCATGGAATCACTGATAACGTAAAAGTACTGAACACTCATCTTCACAATAAATCAATCTTTATAAACAACAAAGTGTAATAATAGTTATGAGTTGAACTAAACAAATATTGTAAATCAGGAAGTATTGAACAAGACTCAACAACAGTGAGTAATCACAGCTTCACCAAGTATCCAAACCAGTGACCTTCAAACCATATGTTAAGTCCTTAACCTTTAAATCAACGAAGTGGTGGCAACCACTAGTATTCATTCCTACCACACCAATCAATTAGTGTAACTCTGGGATTATTCAATTCAATCTTGATTGATAGGAAAAACTCTACTTAAAATTACTGATTCCATTATTTACATTGACACAGTTTAAACAAACTGTAATGAGTATTGTGTATTAGATGATAGCCAATTACGTAAAATTTTCGTTACTTCAAATGTTTATCATATGATGTTATTTGTTTTTTAGTTTTTGTATGTTCTTATAAATTATTCTCACGTGATAATTCAAAATGATTACTTAGTGAATATAAATGCTTGATGAAATTATCTCTAAGTTGTCGTGCTTTCTATAATAAAGAAAAAAAAAACAGATAGTTATTATACGGTCTTTTGGTTGTCCAGTATGTTACCAAGTTAATTAAATATAATTAGAATTCACACGAACTAAAATCAAGACATTCTCTATTCATTGTATTTGAATAGCTTATCAACATGTTGAATAGTCAAAGTATATTAAAATGAGAATGTCTGAATTCTAGTTGTAGTGAATCTAATGTTACACTTAAATTAATTGGGCCAACATGCAGGATATCCAAAGTCAAATGTATATAATGACGAATTGCTTATGACACTTCTTAACAGACTACTTGTAATAATTCGATGTAATTGGATTGAAATGGTTTGTGGAAATTAGTTGATTGAATTCGTCACAGATTCATGCTAGTAGGGCACCATTGTAAAACAAGGAGCATTGGACAGATGTTTCGTTGTAGTTTGGGACTTCTCAGTAGTGTACTCCCTGGATTCCGCCGCATGGACTTCAGGTTGTCGAAAGTTTAACCATCTGCACCATTGAACCGACATCCAATAGTAGAATTCTTACTTCCTTCAATTTGTGATATTGTGTAGTGATCATTCATTGTTATCGCGGATAACTGTCTCACTCCCGACAAGTCTAAACTCCATCAGATCATATATTAAAACCAGGAAGCACTGATGGCTATTTCGTTGTAGTATGGAATTTCTCGGTAGTGAGCTCACTGGCAACTAACTTCAGGATATTCTTGAAGCTCTAATGAGAAATCGTGACTAGTGAAGTTAAGACTTATTGGGGATGAAACAGTTATTACCGCTGGCACTGAATAATCTTTGCAATATATTACAAACTGATGGAAGTGGGAATTCTGCCAATGAATGCCGATACAGCGGTGCAGAGGGATAACCGAATGTATTCAGCAGAAAATCTTAGTAGCCATAAAAACTAAGTGCTGTATCAATTAAAATAATCTACATCTAACTGGTAATCCTGGAGTTTAAACCATAGTCGATACGAAAATATGAGCAATATTGATTCTAACCAAAACCTTAATAAAAACTAGTCGCATTTTCTAACCACAGTCACACTAAATAGTTTTACAAAACAATTCATTTTCTTGCATAAATGTTATTGTTACATTTGAGTCTATATTAATAAGAATCCGATTGATGATCCACATGCTTATTAGAACAATCCGGCGTATATTTAAAACATAGTTCTGCAGCTTAAATTGCTAGTCCATATAAGTTAGTCACACGTGAACTTAATTCCAATTTCTTTTAGTATTGACAGATTAGGACAATAAAAAGTAATCCGAATGATTTGTTGATGTTATCTGGAAAGTTCTCAACGTTTGTTATGTACACTGTAAACAACACTTCAAGTAATTTCTCAGTTGATTAACTCAGCGTTAGCTGCGTATAATCCTCACAAAATATTTCATCCCAATCGCCTTGGGTTAAATGCAAATGTCTTTTATAAGCATATCCAGTATAGAACAGTTTGACATGGCGGATATAAAACATGCAATATAGTCAAAGATAAGAATGAAATCTCTATTGGAAATTATACTTCGACCGGAAATTCTGAATATAGTACATGTATTCAAGAAGTTGAGCATAACCACACTTTAGTGACTTAAAGTAGAAAATTTGCTTATTCAAAGAATACATTTTAAACGAATCATCTTTGTAAACAATACCAGTGAATGGAATTAAAAAAGAATGCCAACATTTCTTTTAGAAGATTGATCCAAATTTCGTTAGGTAACTAATCAAAATGTTTGTATTTCAAACAAGTGATATTAATAAATAACAACAAAGAAAGCTACTGTGACAATAATGACAAGTAAAGAAAAGACGACGTTCGATTGGTGGGACGTTTGGCTGTTTCAACTCAGCCCAATGCTTTGATAATGCTTGGTATCTATTTGATTCTTTAACTAAAATTGGCCCGTATAGTTCAGTAACTATCTTCAACCAACATTTGAATACTCTGCTAAGTTCCGCGTGTATTATAAAAGACGAAAGATTAGTCGATACAAGATAATTTATTTCAATCAGCAAAAACCAAGAAAACCAAAACCCAAAAAGAACGGGTGAAGTAAGTTTCGCTGTTCAGTCATACTGTAATATGTATACCAAGATTAGAATGCACAATGAATGAAATATTACGTCCAGGGTTATCAGTGGCTGCTACATAAGTTGTAAAATTCTTTATTAAGAACAATCTTAACTCTTTTCATTACAATTAGGATGGATTTGTATATTCCCATTGATTTATTATTGACTGAAGCTGGTTAGTCTCTGTTGCTATATGTGCATCCTGAGCGGATTGCCTTGATATAGCGATTATTCACAAGTATCATTTAAGTTGTATTGTGACTGGCAAGTGAAATTCACTGTAAACATCAACATTGGGATGCAGGTACATTCATCAGATGAGTCCCATATAAAGCGAAACGCGCGTCCTGAATTCTTTTAATAATTGTTTAAGTCTCCGAAAGTAGCTTTAAATGGGATCAAACTGTTATGACGTGAACTATGATCTGTCACGATATGTAGGGACTGTAACTTTGATAGGAACCAATACTGGGAAACTTAGACACTAAGGTTGTTGTCTCATGCTTCCACATCTGCTTGTGATTCCTTGTCCCTAAGTCGGATCAAAGAACACAAGATAAATAAACCAGCAACCAACCAGTCAGATTACATTTTACCCATTCGTTTATCTACGCATAAACCTGACCACCCAATCTACCAATAAAATGAGTAACTTCTACACAAACGAAGGACATAGTTAATTAGTTACTGTAGCGGAACGATAGATAATGTGATATCAGTTAGCTCGTATACTAGAAGGTTCGAGGGAGGGAAACATAGCAATATTAGAAATGAAGTGATTGATTCACATGTGCTCAAAATAAATGAAATAGTCTTCTATCAGACAACTCTGGAAGTTGGTTATTCTTCTTAAATCGCCTAACATAGCACTAACATGAGGTTTAAATCAGTAGGACCTGTAGTTAAAACTGCCATTCAAAGTAGATTGATTAATATATACACGTTGACATCCTGTGGATACAAAACGCTCACAGTAATATGAAACTGATTATTACCTATGCAATAAAATGTTTGTGTGTATTTACATAGAAAGATCAGCGTTTAAAGCGCTCGACTTTCAGACACCAAGTAAAATGTTCTAATCACCTTCTACCTATTTTAATTTACCCATCAAGCAGTGTCGTTATTACTTGCACCGAAGGTGTGACTCAAAGGCAAGTAAATGAATCTATGCTTGATCGGTCAATAATACATATCTTTGCTTAGGGCACCATTTTACATACGCATAATTCCATTTTTTTAACTAAAAGAGAGCAAGAATAAGGATTTATTGAGAATGAAATGACGATTCATTTTATTTCATTAGGTTCTCAACTGTTGTTTAACGTTCTGGTGCTTACAATAACTTACAATGTTCCGAAATTAGAATATTAAATAAAATTTAACATAGGAGTAAAGTTAGTTCGAATTTATCACAGAAACATACCAACATGATGTTATTTTTGTATAAATTCAGATGTATCTGCCAAAGTGACCATATTCATCGAAAAAATAAAGGTGGCTATTGTAAATTCTACTAAAATATTCCTAAGCGTCTTCCCTTAATGTGAATGAGGACATTCAACGGTACAATGTCCAGGAATTGCAGTGAAAAAAAATTTCAGGCTGATACTATAAACACTTCCAAATTATGTATCAGACAAACAGCCTGTAAAGTTCACCGAGGTTATTGCTATTAAACACTTGGAATCTAATTTATAAGTCTAGAAAGAAACAATATTCAGTTATTCTTTGCTCGGGGAACTTAACTTCGACTTGATTACTCCATGTTTTTTCAAATCGCTTTCTCGTTTCCACATCATCACCTAACATTTGTTTAGTTCTTAATTTTATTTTACATGGCCAGTCTTAAATGATTCCATTCTCATGTTTAGTCACCTTGTACTTCATTACAACATTACGTGTTCACTAAATTCTATTCGCTTCCTTCACTCTAATGGATTGTGTTATAGTCTACGAATTAAATCTAGTATGTTGACTAATAACATTGTTTGATGAATCGAGCCACATCTTACGTAAAGTGAGAAGGCTGAGACACAAACAGGGAACTTCATTGATAGACCATAATATAATGAACATAATATATAATTATACAAAGGCACTTCATCCAGGAAGGACATACACCAACAGAGACTGAATGTCAATAAAATTATGCATCACGAGCCCACACTATGAATCTTTTAATAACAAATATATTATTTAGTCAAGAATAAATTTCTAGGTACTTCTGTCTTATACATCTTATTCACTAATTTTTCATTTCCATCTAGCCAACTTGGTAACAATTCTGACTATAGGCTGATAAGCCTATGTAAATATAAAATTATATTTAGAACCAAATGAATTCTGTATTTGTTATGTATCAATAAGTATACTTTAAGACTGTAAATCACCGACAAATAGTTGTCGATTTCAGTTTTTTTCTAAAGTATGAAAATGTAACAATTTATCTACGCTAGGGTATCTTGTCGAATCATTGATAAGATTTCTGTATACTGCCTGGTTGATTGATTAACTTACTGATTTTCTTAGTTCAGTATAATTGATTATGAACAGGTATTTCAGTGAACCATATTAACAGCATTCAGAATATAAGAAAGTTCTAAATTCTGATAACTACAGAATTGAGAAAGCTCTAAAAGTAGCATTGAAGAGAATATCAGTTTTATATACCTCTTGCCTATAGGTGTTTAATAATCAGAAGTTAAGAAGTATCAAATAGTTATTTCGCCCTAGTATGAAGTTCCTCAGAGGTAATGTTCATCCACCACCTCAGTAGATATTGAACTCAAAATCTCAAAGCTTCTGAACGAACACTTAAGCTTTAGATGATTGACTTCCTATAGAATGATTTACAGTATCAAATGTCTAAGTAATATGAATAAAATAAGCGACAACTGATATTTCGTTTTTAATATGACTATTTTTGTCTACGTAAACCCGTAAATTACCAAAAAAATTATTTTTTTAAATATGATTTCTAGACACTAACTATCTAAGGCAGTGTCTAAGAATGGCGTCAGATAGACACTACGGGTGATTCTTTCGTTTACGTTGTTTGATGAATTTATTTAAAAGTTATCTACTTGAAGCATAGCATATATTTCATGAGATAATATTTTCGATAGTAAATTACCAAGTTCTACAATATTTCATCTTCATACTGTGGTCCAGTATTTCATCACACTACCATACGAATATATATATATATATATATATATATATATATATATAGTAGTTATGGGTAACTGTTGGGAAACTTTGAATCAAGGTTTCGTTCTAACCGGTGTACTCGTAATCTTGAAGGAAATGATGATATTCATGGAATATGAACACCTGTCAACTAAGTTCACACTGAGATGTTATTAACCAGCAATTCGGTAAACGAATGACTTACTGGAAAACAGGAGTGAACAGTGTCATGTTTATCAGATCCTATATTGATATTCAGATATAATCTATCCGTTTTAGACACTATAGTAATCCTGCCCTCCTCAGTGAACATTAATCTCATAAAGATTCCGTGCACACCAGCACGAAATCCAAGTCGAGCTAGATTTCCCGCCAACAAACACAATCCACATCAAAAAATTATAGATCTAATTACTATAAGTTGTATAATTGGTGGATGGATTCAACTGTTAAGTATCTATAAGTATAAAATATAGGCTCAGTAATTTTAACACTTGGCACTGCTGAACTAGACCTTGATTTATTGTTGTCATTGTTGATGTTATCTACATTGTTCGCACTGTCATTTTGAATGACTTCTCTTCCAGCCTGATCTCTGACATGTTTTTATTCTTATTATTATTATTGGTTATTGATGAATCGTGAAAACATTACTATATCTCGTTTCATTTTGAAGTAATATGATGAGTCAGATAAAAGAATATTACACCTCCAGTATTCTCACGCGGGACTATAATTATTCTCCTATATGCTATAAGAATAAGTTCACATCGAAATACTAGGCTTTCAATGTATTTTTATTATTTTTATCATAAAACTGGAAGAATAAATCAATTACCCATTCCTCTCGACATCCTCATACTTATTTACATAATTCGAATTGATTTATTTCCCTGGGGTCATGACCTCATCACAGGGTAAGAAAACAAATCACCTAAATGATCCACACAATAAATACCATATTTCCTTCTCTATTATAAAGAAAAGAGGCGTAGGCAAAATTCATCTTTCCTTACATAAGATATGACTAATTTTTATCGTTTATGTACTTTGATTCCATTAATGGTTTTCTTCTTTGGCATTCATTTTCGATATCATTTCGCATTAATGAAATATTACAAATATATTTTCAAGTAAGAAATTCCAGTGCCTCATATAAGTATAAGTATATATTTTTTATATTACGTAACGAAGTAAATGTTTGTCATAACTCGTTGATGACATTCAGAATTGTAATTCATCAGTATCTGTTCATCATGAGTAGAGTGATTCTACTTAGCCATTTAATTAAAACTTTGGTAAATTTACATTAAAAGTAGTAGTGAAATTGAGGAGTAATGCTTTATCTTATTTGTAACTGGTCAAATAGATATATACTCATCTTAGTATTGATGCTTAGTCTATGATCTGAATCAAATATATATCAGTTCTAATGGTAATGTGTTATTCATATAATCATTAACTTATTCAGTAAATGTGAATGTGAGTAATTGTGATCTTTTATTGTTGAAGCTCAAGATTAGAATATTATTTTCGAAATTATGATATCATCACTTGTTTTTATTACTAATCATTTCACATATGATTGGTATTTGTGTCCTAATATAAGACTGTTAATCGCTAACTTATTAATGAGTTAGGTGCAGGTTTTTTAGTTTTTAGAAACTAACCCTTTCGGTTGTTTGTTATAATAGCTGTTATAATAATAACTGAAGATGCCTAAAGCAGTAGGATGTATCTATTTCAATGATCAGAGTTCAACTTTTTTCTTTATCTACATGGTGAATATTTTCGTTTATTTGGCGGCATTTGATAGAAAATTGTTTGCATCCATTGGAAACTAACAGTGGTCTGCGAAAAATATTTACCACTTCAACTACCAACTATAATGCACCGATTAACGTGACATTCCATTGTTTTCCTGAAGTCAGTTCAACAAAGTAAACTACTGAATAATATGATCATGATGTTGTGGGAAACTGTCTGTATAATGGAGCTTAATGCTTGGAGTGAATATATTGTAATGGCAATTCCACTTCATTCTTCTAAACAGTAAACATTGGATCTTGCTATTATTGTAGTAGATTTCATATCTAGCATTAAATTTCAAATGTTTTATATCTATCTCAGAAACAATTAAAGTATGATAGAAATCAATCAATGCCTGTTATCCTATGTGGAGCATAGGCTGCAGACCACCATTCTCCAACAAACTCTGTTCTGGCCTTTCCTTTCTAGCTCCACACAAAAGATCTTCACTCCCTTCATATCTTTCTCCGATTCCCGAAGCAATGTGTTATTGGGTCTTCCTTTTATTCTTTGGCCCTTAACATTCCAAGTTAATACTAGTCTTTTGATGCACTTTGGAGATTTCTCCTATCCACCTCTAGTGTCTTCTCCTAATTTCTTCATTGGCTGGAATCTGGTTGATTTGTTCTCTGACACAATAGGTTGTTGTTGATGGTATCTGGTCAATGGAAGCAAAGTATCCTAGGCAGACAGCTGTTTATAATTATTTGTATCATTTTGAATGATGGTTTCCATAGTTCTCCATACAAATTTCAGCTCCATACAACAAAACTGTCTTCATATTTGTATTAAAAATGTTGACTTCAATGTTGACGGACAGTTGGTTTGAGTTGCAGATGTTTTTCAGTTGTAGAAATGCTGTCATCACCTTGCCGATCTACGCCTTCACATCTGCATCAGACCGAGATTGACTTGAGATGTTGCGGCCTTAATGAGACAGTCAACCATCAACAGGAAGAGGAAGGGTGAGAGCAGCAGCCTTGTCTGACACAGATCTTCACTTCGAATGATTCTGTGAGCTGACCTCCATGCACGATTTTACAGTGTGGTTCATCGAAAGAATTTCGTATGATATTGACTATCTTTTCAAGTACATCATAATGTCGGAGAGGGCTCCATAATATTCTCTCATCGACGCTGTCGAATACTTTTCTGTTGTGTAGGAAGTTGATGTAAAGTAGTGAATTCTACTCAATTGATTGTTCAACAATGCATAGTAGATTCGCTATTTGGTTGATACATAATCGGTCCTTACGAAATTCGGCTTCTTGATCTCAAAGTTTATCACTGATTGGATCTTTCATTCGGTTCGATAACACTCTGTTGAAAACTTTTCCTGGTATCGAAAGGAGAGTGATGCCTCTGTAGTTCTAGCACTGGGCGAGATCTCTTCTTTTTGGTATATTGATGAGGTACCCTTCCTTCCAGTCTGTCGGCACTTGTTCTTCCTCCTAAATCTTCCTGAAGAGTATGTTAGGTATCTTTGAACTTGCTTCTATATTAGTCTTCAGAGCCTCAGCTGGTATGTTGTCTGACCCTGCTGATTTGCCACCCTTGATTTTTCGGATGGCCTTTTTGATTTCTTCAACTTTTGATGAATGTGTTTTTATAGGAAGATCTGTGGCTAATGCTTCGAAAACTGGTGAGTTCAATGAGGCTGATCCATTCAGTAGTACTTCAAAGTGCTCTAATCACCTGTTTTGTTGATCTTGGGTCTCAGTGATTGGTTTGCAAGCCTTGTTTTTAGTTAGTCGTTCTGGTTTACTGAATTTCTCAGTTGGTTTCTTAGTTGTATCGTATAGGTGTCTCATGTTACCTTCTCTTGAAGCTTTATTCAGCGTCATTGCTAGGTCCTCTACATATTTCTGTTTATCTGACCTAATGTTTCTCTTCACTTGCTTGTTGGTTTCTGTGTATTCAGTCTGTGTCTTGGCTTTCTCTGTTCTTATCAGGCTGTTATTAGTATTTTTTTCTTGCCCACCTTTCTTCGATTTTATTCAGAGTATCAACAGAAATCCATTCTTTATGGTGGTGCTCCTTGTAACCCATAACTCCATGACATGTAGTTATTTTTTCCTTAATCTCTTTCCAGTTTTAAACAATATTAGTTTCTTCTTCTTCTAGTAGATCGTAAAATACCTGGAACTTATTGTTGAAAGATATTTTGAATTCATTGCGTTTGTTAGTATCCCGAAGAAGGGCTGTGTTAAACTTTTGTGATACGGCTGCACCAGTTGTCCAGTACTTCTTCAGCTTTAGTTTCATTTTAGCGACTATCAGATAATGGTCTGAAGCGTCAGCTCCTCTCCTTGCTGTTTTGTCTTCCATGGTCCTTCTTAACTTCCTATTGATGCGGATGTGGTCGATTTGGTTTTGTGTAATGTTGTTTGGTGTAGTATTGTAGTTTTGTATGTAGTTTTGTCTGCATTTGTGAGAATACGGTGCCACCTGTAATTATTTTGTTGAAGGCACACAGCTTTGCGAACCTCTCACCATTTTCAGTCCTTTCTCCCAGTTCATGTCATACTATGATGTCTTCATTTCCGGTGTTGTCTATTTTAATCTTAACGTTGAAGTCTCCCATCAGGCTGATCAGGTCCTTGGCTGAACATTTATCGATGGTTGATTGTAGCCTCGCACAGAACTGATCTTTGTTGTGTTCGGGGCTGTCACTGTTGGGCGCTTATCAATGGATGACATTCATCGTATTCCCTTCTTTCTCCATCTTGAAGGATGCTTTGATGATCCTAGGTCCATGAGGTTTCGATCCTATCAGGGCCTTCTATGCTTCTTGGGACAGCATTAGTGCTAATCGCTGTATGTGTGTGGAGCGTTTTCTTCTTCGTGGTCAGAGAATAAAAGCACTTCTTCTGAGGATATTTTTTGCTGTTCAGCTTGTAACCGATCAGCTTCATTTATTCAAAGTATCTTAAGGTTGTATCTTCTCATTTCTTCAGCTATTTACATGCTTCTCCCTGTCTCCCACATAATGCAAACATTCCATGTACCCATATTAATTGATGTAGTGATTGTTAGAAGGAGCATCGGTCTCGTGACTTTCGAACAAACTCGGCTTTCACTATGATGCGTCATAACAAACCTTCCAACTCCCAAGGCAGAGTTAAAATGACTAAGAAGGTTTCTTCTGGTTATTGTTTTTTAGCAAGGTTGTTTTTTACAGGATGAGGTTGCTAACCCTATGCCCAACCCTTCTCCTTTATCCTGACTTGGGACTGGCAGCAACCCTGGGGGGATTTCAGGCGAAGTTACAATATGATAGCAATAATCCTTCAATTTGCTCTGAATAAATCAATAGAAATAAGTTATGGTTTTCAGTCCAATTGCAATCTAGAAAACAACTTTTCATATTTTGCTCCAAATTTAAATTTAAATGACCTTTAACGTAAATGATATCAAAAAGTGCAGTAGTATTTCGTTGCATGTTTATTAGAACGCTTAAACGTTTTGGAAAATCTACGCTTATTACCATTACAGAGTAAAAAATTTGTGCTGAATCCATCAACTGCTCAATTTTCCTGTGTAGATCATGTATATCATGTTAATCATTTTAATTTTCATTATGATACCCATTCTAATCCTAATCATACAAGCTACACTCCTCCTCCTCCTCACATTCCGAATTCTTCCCACCTACTAATACACTAGTCTTAAACAGGAAAGACGTAGTATACCGATTATTGAGGGGTAATAGATAACTATACGGAGAGATTTATATATTTTGTTCAATTGGCTTTATAGACAAAAGTGCTTATTGGAAGCCTCTAATATAAACATTAACTATGTTAAAGGTCATTTATGTTAGTTAAGATTGTAGTGTTTTTCTATTATTTCCAACAGTTAAAACAACATTTTTTACTGATTGACTATAAACTAGCTCACATTTGTCGTGGATAGTCGAGAATTACGACTATCTTGTATCCTTATCAACAAATCTCTTAGTATATTGTTACACTGAGAAAGCTATACAACTCTTCGATGTTTTCATTCAAAATACGATGACAGCTAACTTATATTTTATTAAAAACAGTTAAATCTTCTCGCATTCAGCCATTAGTGCGCTTAAAATTGATATGCATACCTGTAATGCCTGTTGTGCCGAGGCTATAATGCAAGGAACAACTACTACTAATGCAGATTACAAATGTTAATTACATTTTAGGAAAACTTAATGTAAGTAAGGACATATTTGGTGTATCTTCAAGGTTTCTTAAGGTCACACTTACAATAGGACCTAATGAAAATAAAAAATAACCTTATTCTTCGCTTGGAATAGTTTTGACTTTCTAAATTATTTATTCATTTATATAACAGGTATATTATTTGGCTAGTAACGGGGTTACCTAAGTTCATAAGTAAATGGAACATTGAACTGCTACTTAGTCCCCGTATAAGACTCCTCCGAAGTACATACACTTGACCCTATTAGGAAGTCAAACCGCAGACCTGAAGGTCTCGCAGGGAAACAATGAGTAACAGTCTCACTGGTTTCCGGAGGTAGGTTTATATACTGTAATTTTATGACTTTTGATTAACTACTTTTTCAAACATGCTCAGTCAGGATTTATTTAACTATCCAGTCGATTAACTGATTGATCTGTTAGTTAAGTCAACCATAGATCTGGAATGAAGAAAATTTGATGATTTTTGATGATATTGGTTATTTACAAACAGGACTCTATGAAAAACTAACCGATATATCCTTAAAAATCATTTCAATAACTTCCTGAAGACTATATTTTAACATATTCCCTCTTTCAAAAACATAGATTAAAGTACTGATAACTACATCAAGATTGCGAAATTCGTTAGTGTTCTTTAATTTGTCTAGGTAGTTATTCCTAACTTCATCTGATGTAATCCAAGACTGTCAAATGAGACTGGAGAGAATTTATTATCCTATAGTTGATCTCAATACTAAAGAAAATAAATTTATAAGACTAATAGGATTCTCCTGATCACTTCCAAATGATAGCTGGTGCTATGTTTATCAACTCTCATGCTACTACCTTGTACCATATTGTATTAAATTAATGATTGTTTTTTATTTCCGAGTGAAGAAAACTATGCTATCAATATCAGTTATAAGAACAATATGCATGTTATCAAGTTCCCATATCATGTCACCATGGTGAGGAGAAATCAACACAATGGTCGACAAAGAAACTACAGTAATATAATAACTATGATAGTGAGAAAGATTAAACGTATATAGGTTGCTATAGGCTATAGGTGGTACGACTTAGAAAACCGATTCCATTAGTCGTACCTATGTAGGTTTTCTAAGATTGGAGTTATTTTATGTGAAAGCATATTGACTAAATAATTGAGTTACAATAAATATTAAAAATATTAACTAAAGTGTTCACTAACGCATTTAATTTCTATTTATCGTAAATGTCCTAAATCTTGTACTATATTTTTCTTAGAGAGTACGATTTGAGCAACCTAATATTCTTTGAGAAGTCATGATGAAAAGGCATGTATAAAAGAACTAAAGATCTGGTGGAAGATAGGGAGTGGATGAACAAATGACACTATAACCTACTCTCAGTCATCGTATCTAATATCTTTAGTAAATGAAGGTGATTATCGTGCAGACCCAAGGTTGTTAGCCTTCCCATACTAGCACGGTCATACCAACAGTCAAAGACTTAATAAGCCTGTTACTATGTCTTGGTTTAGTCATTTCAAACTTCCTTCCATATTATTTCTACTCTAGCCAACATTACACATAGAAGAAAGCAGTGGTTGGGATGCAGTAAGAGTTGTGTAGTGATGTGAGTATACATTCCTAAGGAAAATTTATGTTTTACTCTCTCAATTCGTGATAATTATGAAACAGATGTTACACTTACTAAACAGACATCATAATTCTAAACAGTATATTGGATGATAAGAGGAAAAATCGAAACTTGTGGATTACTTCTATTAATGTATATAAACGACATCAGGTACTTGACACACTGTAAACACTTCAAGTATATCTTAATACGACGGGATTAACATTGACCGATCATTAAATAGTGATCGATGTTAAATATTTTTCTACTCCTACAGTATTTATCTAGTTTTTTCCATTGATAACTAGTCTAGATGATTCAACAATGCATAAACTAAGTTTATGATGTTATCTTTAAAGGTAATCAACAGAAAATCAACTGATATTAATCAAAGTTCAGAATTTTCTAGTCAGCACACAGACAGACAGACAGATACAACGTAGGACCAGGCACATAAGTGCATCGGTCCAAGTTGCCACACCTCAACAGCATAGCAAGATGATCACCGAATTCATAGAATCAGTTACTTTAATGGTAGTAATATATAAAAGGAAGATTGCATATAAGGATATAATATGTAGAGAGAGAGAGAGAAAAAAAATTAGTTTGTAGAAAGGAAGGTAGAGTAATTTTAGTCTCAAGGTGTACGTGAAGACAAAGAATGTATACACCTACGCCACTGTGATCGATTCTGAGCCATGTCACCAAGAGTCTCCAACCACTGGGTACGGCAGTCACGCGGACCCCAACCAGGTAGTCGACATCTACCAATGTGGCTCAGACCAGAAGTTAGTGACTTCAACGACTGATGCCACGTTTTAGTTTGGCCGCCCCTAACCCTTTTCCAACCTACCCCAATACTAGTCATCATTGAGCGACGTGGTAACCGGTGTTCGGACATACATAACACATGCCCCAACCATCTCAGTCGATGAAGTTTCATAACCTCATCAACAGATTTACCATTATTCCCTAATACCCTTCGTCTAACCTTATTATTAGTTACCCGGAGATCCCAGCAGGTACGAGATATATTTCTAAGACATCTGTGATCAAATGCTAGTAACCTACGAGTGTCTTCTACCTTTAATGGCCATGTTTCACAGCCGTAAAGTAGAACAGGACGAACTGCTGTGCAATATACTCGTCCTTTAGTTGATAGACGAATATCACGCCTACGCCATAGATGACGTAAGTTCGCGAAAGCCAAACGAGCCTTTCGAATTCGTGCAGAAATTTTGTCAGACACCAACCCATTAGGGCTGATCAGACTTCCAAGATAAGTGAAGTTATCAACGCATTCAACTTCTTCACTCCCTATCCTTAGTTCAGGGGTTGACGCAGGCCAGTCCTGAAGTAACAATTTACACTTAGAGGGGGAGAAACGCATCCCAAACATCCTGGCATTGTTGCTCAGTGCGACCAGAAGACTCTGCATCTTATCAGTGTCTTCACCAAACAGGACTATGTCGTCTGCGTATTCTAAGTCGATGAGTGGACCTCCTGGAAGGAGATCAGTCAGCACACACAATCACTCAATAACTGAATTTGGTTGAAATGTTCAAAAAAAAACATCGAATATACTACGTTTAATACATCGAGCATTTCTACAGACTACCAATTTTTCAAGTAATCATAAATTTCCTTAGAAATTCACAGAAACAGTTAACATTCGTAAAACTACTAGCTTTAATAAGTCATTTCTAAATGTTTACTTCAACTTACCTTCACAGTTGATTATTTAAATAGATTAATATGATGGCATAATTACAATGTTTTGTTCTGTCATATGACTTTATTTACTTCTCTGTTACATCATACTAATGCCAAGTTTTAATAACAGTTTTCAATTGAATTTCTTTCCGGAGGTATGTTCAAATCTATTTATAATTTTGATTATCAAATAGTGTAGGTTGTAAGTATCTAAACGAAACCACGTGAAATAAAACAAATCGTTATCTTATTCTGCTCAGATGATTATTCTTGCGCTTTTTAAATTAATAAAGGGTACTTTGTACATAAATCAATAACACTAAACAACTTCGTCAAGGGACTCAAGTTGAAACAGAATATATGAGTGGATGCATTAAAAATATATATTGGTTAAATTGGATTGTGACTAGTAAGTGGGATTCAAGAAATGCGTTTCATCCTGCCAGAGACCCGTCAGCTGGATGTACTAGCATCACAGTGTTGATGATCAGACAAAGACTCAAACCTAATTCGTTTCGTGAGAAACGTTTCGAAGGAAAAAAGAGCAAATTAATGTAATCGAATAATGATAATACTACTATGACTATGGTTTTGGTGAATTTTAACAGAGTTGAACTTGGTCTTCTGTTAGTATCAATCCTATGCGCTGTGTAAATGAAATGTCTTTAAATAGCACTAATGAATATTTTGAATCATTAAGTCGAAGATTCTTCAGAATATGGTCTGGGAGTCGGATGTTGACAAGTCTTTCATTTCTGCCGATTTAGCTGTTTCAAAACAGATACGTGTAAATTTGTAGATGCAACTGGCAGTAGCATGAATGGGTGCCTATCTTTTTTTGATTGTGATAACGAACATATTGTTTTGTAAATGACTACCAGCTTGACTATAGTATATGCACTTCTTAGTGTTGTTTTTAGTTCTCAGCTGTTTATCACAGAGGTGTTGTCCCCTTTAAACCAGAGTTGGAGGAGAGTAGGTTTGTTGTTAACTGCATCGTTCAATAAATAATCATAATTAAACAATATCAAAAAGCATCATATCACATGAAACAAATTTCCATTTCCGTGATTCAATTAAAAACACATGTAATCATTCAGAATCAAAGCTTTCAGAGATCCTGTCATATCCTATTATACAAACACAAACATAGGAGCATCAATAAACTCTCCATATAGGTACATCGACAGCAGTCAGTTTCAAATAGAAGATAAAACTTAAACCACTTTCACAACTAACTAACAGTACTAATAGTATGAATAGCAAATTGTTTTCTATCAATTAATATTACTTATGTAAATGTTTAGAGTATGTTAATTTCTACGTTTTTGACTAAACTAAGATTCCAATTTTAACACAGTAGTGAATATGTAACCAAAAATATGCATACTTCTTTGTTGCAGATAGGCTTTTAAATTACTTTTTACTTACAAACATTTGGGAACAAATCAAAGTAAATGATAATGAAATGAACAGTTCCCAATTCTGTGTTATTATTCATCAATCAGAAATATAACCAATGTAGAAAGTATGCAACAAAATGAAATTAACTTGTACATCATATTGGCTAGTCTATAATACATCTATGTGGGTATTTCTATCCTCTCTACATCATACGCTATTTTCATTCAAGTCATTCAAGCAGTTTATTTACTCATTATCCTAAACATTGTTTGCATAATTTTTGTTAATAATTTCCCGTAAGCCGTGTGATTTACGCGATTCATAACGTACTTAGGACTCAAATTGATTTAGCTAATAGACAGTCATTTTATTGTGTCCATGATACAGTGTTTCGTAGGTTATGCTTATTTTCATCATCAGGTCGCACTAACAGATTGAAACAAGATAATTCACTGGTTAGGTGTTTTTGTAGTTTGTGAATTGTAGCATCATTATCATATTATCTCAAATTTGCAAAAGTCACTTATTCGTGGATGGCTTGTAGTAAACTATTCTAAATTCTGGAAAATCTATTTACGTAGAGGGTGGGTTTGGAAACCGAGTTGCATACACTATGACAAAAAGGATCCACGAATTGAATTGCATTATAGGACATAAAAGCTAATTTGTTCAATGTCTTATAAAAGAAATTATATTTAATTTGAGCTATCTCCTCCATGAATAGTTTAGTTTAAACTTAGTGAGTCCAAATGTAGCCATTCTCAAGAATACGAAGTGTGATGTGACGTTAATCAGACTCCATTTTATCTTCCCAGTGAACAATACTGGCAATCAAAGCGTAATATTTTAATGGTGTTCGAATAAATGCTTTGTAAAGTTGAATACGAGAACTGTTATTTCGAAAGTTATCCAGTATTCAACCCACAAGTTGGTGGGACATACATGTCTACAAAGTAGTACATATTGAGTATCGTCTTTGTAACATTCTTGTCCCAATTTTTACGTGTTCTAAATATTATTATGTTAATAGAATGCGCTCCCTCGTATTAAGTCACAGGTTTTCATCAATTTGTTTGCTTTCCAAACAAACAAGAAGATACATATCGCAAACTTAATTTGCCTACATTTTATCACTAACGTGTTAATCACTATTATCACAGTCATATGGATAAATCAAAGGAAGAACTTTCTCAGTCAGTTCGATATAATCTGGAAAATTGTTTTCATTTCTCCCCCCCCCTTTCCTGATAATAATAATAGTAGTAATAATAGCTAACTGAACCAATGTTAAATCAAAATGAAGGTTATGCCCTTCGTATTTTAACCAATCGCAAACCAGACAATTTATTGATTGGCTTTTGGCAGTGAGACTAAACAGGAATTTGAATACTTCTGTCATATATATATATATATATATATATATATATATATATATATATATATATGTGGAACAGCCTATGTCATGTGACGTTTGGAATTAAGTATAGTTTGTCCAAGAATTGTACCTTAATTTATAGGTGATTGCATAACGTGAACATTTTGATGTTAATATGCATCGCTTAAATTGGTATTTTTTTTTAAGAAATAATGCCGAATCTCTACATTGTTTATTCATTGATATTTCATTATGTTAAACAAAATCTAAAAGTTAGTTAACTGAGAACATTGGATAGAGTTGTTGAAAAAAATTCAGTAGTTAATGTATAGTGTAATGAAGAATTATTGTGAACTTTGTAATAAATCAAATTGTATGAGTGTTACTTGATATATTTATCTTTTTATTAACTCATATCCTCAGTAAATTCACTATACATTAGTTAGGATGAAATTCCTATAGAGAAGATTTTAATTGTCTAGAAAATGTTTGGAGCATATTTCACTGAATAGTGACGAATCAATCATTTTCAATCACCATAAGATTATTTCAAATTGAAATATCGTTTTACAGGATGAAATTGTTGACATTTTACTACTTATAATATTGTAGTAGATGGAATGTTTACAATTAGAAACATAATGATGACAAGAATTTCTTGATCTGAAGTCATTTTCGTCGTAAAAGTGACGTGAAGCTGTACTGGTTAATTAGAGAGTAGTAGAATGAAAATCAACAATAATAGTGTGACAAGAGTAAGCTGCCTTCTTCAAGAAAACAGTATTTTCTATCTCCTCACAACAGAAAGAAAACAATTGACTCTGAAACGAATATCTCACCTTTTCTCACGAATGCTTATCATCAGTAGTAAGTTCATTAGATTTAAAGTCAAGAATTACTAAACCGACCTCGAACAGTCGTCCCCTAATCGTCTTCATCATTATTAAGACAATTCCACCACTACCAGTTCAATTTTATTTCTAAACAACTTGAGAAGTATCCTACCATGATGTGATCAACCTGTTACGAGATAAGCGATAAGCAAAGTGATTAAACTACTTTTCTGCAGATTATTTGTATATTTTGATTATATATATACTGAACATTTTGTTCCTATTATTTCTATTATCTATCTTTCTCTTCTTTATCTCCCATTTGACATGTTGACAAATATTATGACGTCTCCCGATTAGGAACCGGATACTGTATAAACTGATCGTGTATCGATCAAATCGCTACTCTACGGTTCATTGTTGAACAATCAGTTAAATGGAATTCACCACTTTACAATGATTTCCTCCACTACGAAGAAGCACTCGACAGTGTGGATAGGAGAATATTATGGAGCCTTCTACGACATTATGGCGTACCGGAAAAGACAGTCAACATCATACAGAATTCTCAAGATGGACCACACTGTAAAATCGTGCATCGAGGTCAGCTCACAGATTAATTCGAAGTGAAGACCTGTGTCAGACAAGACTGCTTACTCTCACCCCTTCTCTTTCTGATGGTGGTTGACTGGATCATGAAGCCTGCAACATCTCAAGCCAATCTAGGAATACAGTGGAAAACATCGATGCAACTAGATGACTTAGACTTTGCAGATAATCTAGCTCTCCTATCCCACACACAGCAACAAATGCAGATGAAGACGGACAGTGTAACAGCAGCCTCTGCAGCTAGCAGTAAGCCTCAACATACACAATGGAAAAAGTAAGATCCTTCGATACATTACAAAAAAAGCTAACCGAACTACACTTGACTGAGAGTCACTGAAAGATGGAAAAACCTTTACATACTTGGGTAGCATCATCGATAAACGACGGGGGTAGTCTGATGCAGATGTGAAGGCGTAGATTGATGAGGTGAGAACAGCATTTCTACAATTGAAAAACATCTGCGACTCAAACCAACTGTCAGTCAACACTGAAGTCAACATTTTCAATACAAATGTGAAGACAGTTCTGTTGTATGGAGCTAACACTCGCCTAGAGAATTACGAAAAGCACTCATCATCCAGAAGATGCAAGTATTGATAAACAGCTGTCCGAGTAGGATTCTTCGGATCCGTTAGTTATATACCATCAACGACAACCTTGTGTGTCAGAGAACAAATCAACCAGATTCCAACCGATGAAGAAATTAGGAAAAGACGTTGGAGGGGAGGTGGATAGGACACACATTGAAGAGGTCATCAAGCTGTATCACAAGACAAGCACCAACTTGGAATGTTGAAAGTCAAACGAAAAGAGGAAGACCCAATAACACATTGCATTGGGAATTGACGACAGACATGAAGGTAGTGAATTGCACTTGTGAATAGCACATATATATATATATATATATATATATATATATATATATCAATTAGTCTGTTTTTATGTCATAAAAATTGTTTTGTATTCCGATTGGTCTATTATGTGGCCTAAATTATGATGTATGTATTTAAACGAGTATTTGGAATACTACACCTCATTCTGGATTCAAACTAGTAAGATCGGTAATGTTGTGCTCATAAACATTATCAATGCAGACCTACAATCATAGAGTTACAAGTCCTCGTTTCCTCGACCATCGACTTAGTTCTGACAAAGTCTTTATTCGTAAGTAGCCTGAGTGAAGGTCGTTACTGCAACTGAGAAGTCGAGACGGCTTAAACAATACAAAGCGCATACTAGATCACGTGATGTTAAAAATGTGTGCTGTTCGATCTTAAGTAACTAGCTTACATATGAAACATCGTGCTCTTGGGACCTAAAGGGCAGTTTCTCACAGCTGGGGAGTTCAGAATTAACGCATGTAACATGGTTTCTAATTCTCTTTGGTTGTCACAGGTTACTTAGGCGTAAGTTTGGGTAATTCAAAAATGGCTACATTTGCCTTTCCCAATCAAGGATGACATTAACCCCGGATAAATGTTAGCAATCATACACAACATCCCAAAAATGTTCAAAACAATATTTAACTAACTAAATTATTTACTTAGAGACAATGTGATCTTTAACTTGAAACCTCACTTTAATTGCGTTATAATGACCTAAATGCTTTCTGATTGAAGTAATCGGACTGATGGCTTTCTTGACGTTTTGTGTTACAACATGATTTTGGTTAAGCAAGCATTGAAAACCTGAAAGCATTAAGTTACTGTTTCATTCTGGTATCATTGAAAATGTTTGACGTTTTCATCAACTTAAACTAGGATATCTTCCACTCTTAAACCTCAAATAGTTATTAGCAGCAGCCAAAAATTCGAGTAGCTTTGCTTCAAAAGTTGGTGTATGTGTACGTAAACGAGTGAACTTGTAAAACTACACATGACCCTGCGTTGCTGGAAAAAAACGCCAAATTTAGTTACCGTATAGATTATTGCTCAATCAAGATAACAAAACATACAGCACACTTGAAAATTTTAAAGAACATATACTAGCTGGAGTGTTTTCAGCGTAGCCTGGTTTCTGAAGATTTTTTAAGAGGTTAATGACAAGTTTTATTTTTCTGACTTACTTCATTAGTTGATTGATGGTTCTATCATTGAAAGTTTAATTGGTTAACGATTCTATTGAAAATTCCATGCTTTAAACAATAGTTTCCTCAAACAATTAGATTTAATTACCTCATTTTATTTCCTTTAGATTACGCTGAATTTTTAACAACTATTTTAATCGTTAACGTTGCATTTTAATACAGCTACCTATAAATAGCTTATTAGGTCATTGTAATTCTTCGATGTCATGACATTTCATTTTGATCGATTAGCAATGCTTTCATAACTAAAATGAAGTGGTATTTGTAGAGATAGGTATTACATTTTGTTGTTTGTGTTCACCACAGACTGATATGAGTTGGATACCACTGAAAACAATAGGGTATTAAACAGCTGTTTCGTCCCAACTTAGGACTCCTCTGTAGTGCGCACTGTCAGTTTTGACAAGCAATCAAGTCCTGGAGTTTTAGGTTTAACAATGAACGCTTAACCATCTGCACCACTGGACTGGTTGGCGTCCACTAAAAGGGTCCTCACTTTGATCATTTTGTGATATAGCTCTGATAAGTAGGCGTTCCCTGTCAGACTTGGAGGTGCTGGGTTCGATTCCCTGGTGGAACCATTTGATGTAATGCTGAGGCACCAGGTACCGTGGTAGATATCCAGGGCTCTCTGGTTATAGGTGGTACTCAACCAACATCAGTCTGTGACGAATACAAATAAATTAACTAAAATTATTACGACAAAGTTACCTCGATTCAATTTTAGTATTTTGTAAATGAATAACTATAAGGAAGTTGGCTTGGAAAAGAACCAATTAAAGATGTCATACCTACTAACTTGTATTATTTTGAATTTGTTAAGCGGCAACTTATTTCCAGAAATTGTCATTATCACTGTGCGGTGTTGATAAAAAACTTATTATCAAAATAATAAACATTCCCGACAGTAGTTTCCTAAATAGACACTCGTTCCTATGAATACTAATAAAAACACCCTCTGTCATTGACATCAATTCGAAGAATGTGCTCACTGTAAAGAAAGCTTTTCTTACAAAAATCATCAAACTGAAACGGTAATGTAAAGTATACTATGACGAGTTAAAAGATTTCGGTGAAAATATTAAAAGTAGTTATTCCCACATTAACTTAATTCTAATTACCAAAATCTTTTATAGAAATAGAGATAGTCTATCATTTCCTGTAACTCGTAGAAGTGTCATATTTTCTTGTTATTAGACTTTAGCTTTAAAGGTTAATCAGTCACATATTCAGTGGCCAACCGAAAAAGACAGTTAATAGGAATCCTCGAATAAATGAAGATAATGAAATTTACAAAGACAAGAAGCCACAAAAAACTTCAGAGCAAAGCGATTTAACACAGTGAGAGCAATTCAAAAGGCCACTTATTCATGGGGTGGGGGCTGATAATGTTCTCGTCCAGAATGACAGTGCTAGCTTTACAATTAAACCATCTAGACTGAAGAACACAAAATCACTGAAAGTATGAATCAGACCAACATACAATAACTTATTGAGTCGTCAGGATATACTTACATCAACAATAATGGATGTGTGGATGTGTCAATGAGGTCGTTTCAATTAAGTGTCAAACATGTCTGA
This sequence comes from Schistosoma japonicum, assembly GCA_025215515.1. Taxonomy (NCBI): domain Eukaryota; kingdom Metazoa; phylum Platyhelminthes; class Trematoda; order Strigeidida; family Schistosomatidae; genus Schistosoma; species Schistosoma japonicum. The sequence goes on from CM046066.1 coordinate 15,390,619, forward strand.
ACAACCTTAAGAATCAATAACAATAGCACTGTAGTGTGGAAATTATGCATTTTTACTTCATTTAGCAGAAACTGTGATCTTAAAAATTATTAGTTTTCTAGTATGAACGATTTTTAAATCTTATCTTACAATCTGTTCATCATGATGCTGCAACCTTTATTCATTTCCTTTAGGCATCGTCCACTACTCGTAAGACATATCATGTTTACTGTTTCATCAAACACAAACAATTTCCCTAATTCTAGTTATAGAACCTTACACAAAACTTTAAAGTCATATTGATCGATTAGAACAAAATACTACATAAAAAAGTGACAATGATAACGAGTCTACAATCAATCAAATCATACTATGACCTCTAGTCTGAGTGATTCAACATCTGGTATTAATCCCATATATAACACGTAGAGACTGTTGAAGAGTACCAGCTAGCATGATACTTCGATGATACAGAGTTTCCTCCTGACTACGTGCAAATATCTAGCACATTTAAGATACCTTAGTGACCATTACAAATTTAGCTAGTGTCAGTGCATTGTAATGATAATAATCATTCAGCAATTTCATATCTCATAGTAACGGCATTTCATTACAGATTATGAAGTATAAAGAGTAAGGAGTTTTAATGTAACATCTATTTCGCTGTTCACGACATAACTTCTTTAGTCTTCCCATTGTCAAAACAATAATTTATTTGTTTCTTACTGGGATGGTGTATGTAAGTCTAGTTTGACGACACAATAAAGTTATGAAGTAATTCATCAATTCTATTCCTCTCATGTCAGTACACAGACCATCTAATAATGATGCCACACAGTACTACAATCAATTACTAACAACATATGGAAAATGTTGGGTAATTAGGGACAGTAGTCGGATAGAAATAATGTTTGCACCAGATTTTACATTAGTTGGAACTGTTCAGCAAGCAATATCTAAAATCCTGCTGGAACCGATGTTTTGACTATTCATGTTCATAGTCTAAGATGTTACCACTGAACTATTCAAGTGGTAACTACAAAGACTGAGAACAATCTGTTGTGTTGGTGGTGTAGCCAGTAGATAGTCATATCGAAGTAAACACGCCTAAATCTTAATTAACTTCAAACCTTAGCCTTCATAATAGAACTTCTTTTGTTTGATTTGAGTACCATTAAATATAAATATATCTCCGCATGAGTTAAAAATATTTCCTGTTACTTAGGAAATATATCTTGAGAATAGAAATTACTGGTATACTGACTACTGAACATTTCATATCAATGTGGAAAATTTCAGTAAGTGCATGCTTGTATATTGATAACAGGAATTTTAAAAACTACATTATGTTACCCATCTAAATAAACAACTTTTATTCAAGCATTAATATTATTAAAGTTAAATATCTAGAGTGTCTTATATGAAAAACTTATTTTTATTCAATAAATTCATTTGTTTCTTTGTTTTTCGATGATTAGGTAAGATATGGAATCCAATGATTATTACATAAATTTCCTGTCTAACTGATAACTCAGGCAATCTGTTGTACGATGGTGAGCAAGTACAACTAATCTAGAAACAACATTTCGGGAAACGTGGATAATAAAACAGAGACATACTTAAATAGTGAAGTTATGCGATATTATCATAGGTAATTATCAGGATAAGCAATAATCAAGGGTAGTGTAAAAATACATGAACTGATAATGCAAGCTGGAAAACAAATTTCATTTCAAATAGGCAATGAATATAACAATTGTCGATGTTGTTGCTCAAAACCGTTTGATTATTCGCTTCGGAGGTGTGAAAAAAGATTAGAGTATTATTTATGATATAATTGTAGCCGTACAGTACTGCAAAGTAACTGAAGTTGAGAATTCAGTATCACCTCAATGGGCTGATGGTCATATTGAGTAGGTCCTATTAGGACAAGATAGCTGTCAAAATCATCTTGGCTGTTGATAATTGTGTTAATAAAGGGAGTTCATAAAATGGAACCTTAAATTAGAAAATATCTTCTTGAAATGAAGTCCAAAAAATTGTTCAGAAATAGACATAAATAAACTAAAATGTAATTTTAATCGTTAGTATTGAAAGTTTTCTGTAAATAAATCTAATTATGCAGTTTACACCAGAAACTGATAGTTTATAAACAACAGGGAGCACTAGACAATTGTTTTATTTTAGTAAGGGACTCCCGAAGAGTGTTCATTTACTGCTACCCTAGGGATTGAACTATGACAACTTGAAACTTTACTAGAGCAATTAGTCTTCAGAATAGTCATTTGTTTTACGTCCTCAACTTCAGTCATTTTGAAATATTGTGCTATAGTTATTTGATGTCACTCACTCACCCTAAACATGGCTGAATTCCACTAGTCTTATTTCCCCATTTGAACGTCAGGTTTGTCTTCTCGGTATTAGTCGATAGGCAGTACCAAATGACATTGCAGCACATAGGGATTTTCCATGGATTGCTGGATTTTGTAGTTCTAATCTCCTACTAGAAAGCAATAGCTTTCTAGTGCTCCCTTTCTTTCTGATTTCATTTAGTTCATGAAGTAAAATCAAAAATTAATTGAAGTCCATAGTTGAAGATGTTCCTTATCTAAATTACAATGGAATTAGAAAGAACTAACCTAACTGATTAGTTAGTAATGATTACTATTATGTTTTTCTAGTTCTGAGTACTAATACAATTTTAATGAACACGTTTTAGTGCAACCATTAGATTAAAGTAATCGACATCAGTATCTGAAAATAACAGTAAACATACTCATTGCATTACTGACTCAATTAATATGGTGATGCAACGGAAAAGCCTTTCATCATCTAACTCAATTTCTCATTTTAACCCTCTAAAATAAAAGGAATCAAGAAATTGTTCCTCATTAACAGTTACTATACAAATGATGCTACTGCTAATGATAGAGGTTCTACTGATGTTGAGTAAATAAAGATAAAAAGAGCATTCTATATGGTCAAGAGGAAAGTTCAACAACAGTTAATTTTAGCGGATCAATAGAATTTTCCAGTTTATTTTACTTTGTTGTTCTGAGTTGACAATTAATGTTTCTCCATTGGTAAATAGTGATAAATAAACAACTGTTTGTGTTTATTATCATTTTGTGACCGTGAGTCTTGATACATTCTCACTTGTTTGTATATAAACAATACTTCCAAAGTATAATTACAACAATGATCTACTGTATGCATACAGTCTGATATTGTATGATAAAGTATGTTGTCAGTAGGAATTGTAGTTTAGTGAAATTGATAGAAATTAACATATTTTAAACATTGATTTCGATATTTCTGAACGTTGATACAGAAATTGGTTAGACTAAGAGAACTAATTTCCATTTTATACTACCAGTGATGTTGGTTGAATGAGTGGCTTTTAATGTCATTCACTCTTTAAACTGATTACTATCAATACACAGATTTAAAGAGATTATGATGCTTCAACTGTTAATGTTACTGTACTTAGTTATTTTACATTTTGTTTTGGATGAATTCTACGCAAAATATAAATATAATTTAAAATTTATATTCAACAAAATGTAAACACTTTTATACAATAAACTGATTTTAGTTGAATAATCATTGAAAATAGGTAAGCATATGATAGTTGTTTGTCCTTCTCATCAGTACAGTCTCATGACGTTCATCTTCTGTCGACTGATAATTTGAATCCAGTTGATATTAGGTGTTGTAGTATTAAATTTTTATATATGACATTTATTTAATAATTAATTGATTCATGTAATTCATCTTTTCTGTGGAATAGATGATTATATCTTCTCATGTAAATTGGACGTAAATTTTCTGTTGTTAAATAGTTGGTGCGTTGTTACCGAGATGCACATAGAAAACTATGGAACCCTTTAAAGTTACCTATATTGTCGGATAGTGTTCTCGTGGTTTCCAGGTTGCTTAATCTCCAAAGGTACAGGTTCAATATGGTTGTATTCAATAGTTGTATGAAGTAATCTACTTCATCGTCTTTATTATGGCCACTTAGTGTTTAAAGGATAAAACTGCTCGTTATGAGGTTTGGAAGCGTTGGGTTTAGGTTTTAGTGGAATCGCTGGAGGACACTAGTGAGAATTGCCACAATGAAGGATGATAGATGTTTCATAAATCTTGGTTTTCAACTAATGTCCAATTCAAGCCATTCTAGAGTATGCAACTTCGAATTACTCAGTCTCCACAACATCAAATAATCAGAATGGCTACAGTTCACAGAGGAAATTTATATATTTTCAGTCCAATCACATACTTAGCTGTATAATTGCATCTATAGATAAAATTTCAGATACATTTAACTATAATTAAACAGAAAGATGTTGTGTCATTTAAAAAGACTTTTCAAATGTTCTCAAGTAATGTAAGCTACGTAAAACTTTGAGATGCAATAAGAAAAGATAATTTATTACGATTGAAACTAGCATCTGTGGCGAATAATATTTAACCAGGAGGTACTTTGTGTTTCAGGTTATGGTCACATGCATAAGAAAATCTGAAAGAGAGAAGAAAGGAAGCAAAAGGTGTACCGATGACTCAGTAAGGACATCAGATGCATTCATGTTTAATAAAGAAAGTAATCTATCAAAATAAGGATTCATAAGATCGTGAAATAATAACAATTTAATAATCAAAACTGGAAATCGAAAGAGATTTTAAATGCGTTACCATAACACTCAACATCAATGCAATGAAATATTCATCTGTTATTGCATAGACAAATTATCATTTTTGGAAATCTAATAAAATAGTTCAATTTTGGAAGTAGTTTGAAACTCAACTTTATAAACATCAGAATACGCTTACACTAGATAAACCGTCAACAACAAACAATAACTACATTGTCTGTAATGTTTTACGTAATCATCAAGTTTATTGTATCCAGCGATTTCAATCATTTCTATGATTATTTAATAGGGAAGTTTGACATAAATGATGGATAATTTCAAATCAGAAATTATATTTCGAGCTCTAATTTGCACTGTTTTTAAGTTTTTCTTTTCATTCAGTTGTCATTGCTAAACAACCATAACTGTTGATGATAACATTAAAAGAAGCTGCACATTATTATACAGTATATTAAATACATTTGTTTAAAACAATAACTGACTATAGTAAATTCAATTCACCTTTTGAACAATGAAAGAGTTGTGGATAACCTTAACAACAATTTCAAGTTCAAATAAACTAACATTGTTCAAACAGATCCTTTAATGTTTTGGTATAATTTCTTACACTGTAATTGTTTGCATTAAATTAAATATTTGTAGATAGTAAACAAACTATGAAGTTGAATTTCAAATGATTAAAACTACAATATTAACAAACACATCATTTGATACACATACAAATTTAGAATTCATTTTCTGTACAATAGTAAGTTCCATTTGAAATGTAACTATAAATACTGAATAATTTGATGATATAAGACATCAGACCTATTAAACAAGTTATTAGTGGCAATGTGAACTTCATAGGTAAATGGATGATGTGTTAGTGTCAAGTAAAAGTTTTTGGATTCAAGTCCATTCAGTCTAAACATTGATAGTGAGATGTAGTAATTATATTCGGATAATGATGACCAAATTGATATGACAGGCACCTAAAGATGATTGATTACCATCGAAAGCTCTTTATCTGTAGACTATTTCAGTATGTTTGGTTATATTTATGGTGAACAATTTATTTGTATTATCATTCAGTTCCTTATACCCTATCCTTCCATTTGGCACATTAACTGTTATTATGTCATTTCTCATTGATGAACTATGGTTAATTAATTGTGTATACGAACTCCAGTTCATATTCATTTTTGCTCCTATTTTGTATTAATGTTACTTTTCTAATTGGTTGACTGTGCGTTCAGGCTATATATGCCGGCTTGTGTTCTTCTTATTCCGGCTTGGGACTAAGTGGGCATAGGGAAGACGTACATTAACCAACTAGGCACACACCCCGTTGGCATTCGATCAACCAACCAAAATTGCTCGTGTCATAACACAAATAGAATGGAATGAATGTCCTTAATTCTACTGTTGGTTATAATCCATTTATTCTATATATATATATATATATATATATATATATATATATATATATATATATATATATATATATATATATAAAGGCCTCTTAATGTTCTCTAAGTTGTTAAATAAGTGAAAAGCCTTCACTATCGTTCTCTTTATTCCAGAATGTTTCAAAATTAAGCTATTATCATACTAAACTTAGTTTTACGGTTCTAGCAATAATCAAACTAAAGGTAAAACATTTTTCTTCTAGAGAGACCGGCTCGAAGATACTCACATATTGACTGACAGCTTGAAAGACACTAATTTTATAAGAGGAAAGTTACCAAAGAAACAGGGAATTTTTCGATACGCAGGTATACAAAAGCCAAGTTATGTAGGTCTAATGTTAAATAACAACAATTATGAAAAATACAGCGCACATAAATGGCTGTGTACAGATCCTGTTCAGATGAGGGGAAGCTCTTTGAAGCACTCTAGTTGCAAAAAAATCCTTTTGGAATTACAATATTTCACAAGCCAACAGAATCACTTTACTCCATTTCTTGTAGACAGGAAAACGAACAACAAAACAAGCTATCATCTGTAAAATACATGATACCGACTGTAAAAACTGTTACATTGAATAAAGTGAATTCCACGCCCCTCCGTCTACATATGCACGGATGAAAACTAATGGTGAAGCAACTTGATGCTGTATGCACGTCGATAACTACGAACACAAAATTGATTGGGAACAAGTCATAACTCCAGACTGAGTGAGAACCCAAAGAATCCCAAGAAGTTTCTGAAGCAAGTATCTAAGTCAATTTCAGTTAGTAGATACATCGATAAAATCACTGTATACCGATCCATGCAGAAACAGTCTATCAAACAAAGAATACGAATCGAACTGATAAAAACCCAGGAGACAACCATTCACAGTCCGAGTTATCAGGACAAGCTGATAAACTGCATTTGAAATGAATACACAGTCCACTTCTAAGTGAAGTAAGAGCTAACGATGTTGTACAGAACATGAGTAAAATGTTTGCATCTAAATCATAGAGCTCAGAGAATGACACAACATAGTCAAAATCACACGCCTGAGCTAGAAATCCACGTTGTTTTAAATTAATATTGGCTACTATACTACAATTACACAGACCACATAATTTCTTTTTTGATTAAGAAATCAATATTCTGTTATTTTATGAATGAAATTAGATCACGATGCGTGATCCTCTGTATTTACATCATTGTGGTTTGAAACAATAGTACTATCCAAAGTTGTGAGTGCATTAATGAATAATTACGTAGTTTCTAAATGGTCTCTTTTATTCAATATTTGATGTACACTAACTACTTATCTTAAGTTATGTATTACACGATCTAAACTTTAATGGATCATCATTTCCATCAAACATCCAATAACGATTCTGTCACTTATGTAACAAAATAATATGGGTAACTGCTTCATACCCGATATAATTGAACTCTACTGTTAATATTTTCTCATTAGGACTCTAGGAATTACCTCTCGGAGTTAATCACTTGTCGGCTGCTATTGGTTGCAGCTAGATGTTGTAGAGGTTGTTGATCGACCTAGTTTAAACAGTCATTAGGAGACGCAAACTCATACTGAACAATTGTCTGGTTTTAGTATGCAACTCCTCAGACGTACGCATCCACAAACTCACCAACAAATAGCCAGGGGGCCATTCAGCCCGTTGGGATCTCGCAGTAGATATTTGCTCAACCTAATCCACTGCCATCAGTGAGTAACTGCTTTACACACAACCTGATTGGATCCCATTGGTCATCGCCTTCTCAACTAAAACTCCAGGAATCACTTTACGACATTAGTCACTAGTGATAATGACATTAATTGTAGTTGGATGTGATTTCATTTAATCCTGTGAAATCCAACTACCCACTATGCGCTTGTAAAACAAACATGAAACTATAATTCATAAAAGAAAAAAATCTCCATTAGTTTTTGTTTATGTGTCAGTCCATCTATTACAACACCTTTTTCTGACATGATGTCGAATATTTACAACAGACAGATTTGATAAACCAATTAAAATTAGTGTTGGATATTACAAAAGACTGTAATAACAATTCAAGGTTGTCTGGTAGACCACACGTGAATGATTCTCACGAATAAGATAACCTTGAATTGGAGGTTTTGTATTTACTGACATGTAGTTCAATAACGTCATTATCTTAGCCTACCTAAATAGAATATGTCCAAATTTCAGGATATATGCATATTCACATTTCGGTCTATTCAAATTAGTTAAACTGAAAACTGCCTGTGAATACTCTATTTAGGTTAACTGTCGGAAATGTTGTGGTCTGCTTATGATAATTTTACATGATCTTGATCAGTGATGTAACATAAGAGAATAAACTGTCTACAATTTCAATTGTTTTGACTAGATTGCGTCCTTTTGACCTGGCTGGTTTATTTGTAAAGTTTTCATTATCATTCTGCACAGCATCATTTGATCAAACTTTGAATTGAAGTTAACTATAAGGCTTTCTCCACAGGTGACTAACATCTTGTTCTATCAACCTTAAATTTGATTGGCTGTTGACAACACTTATCCTGTTATTTTGAAAGCGTCTATGTGTGCTAGAATTCTGGAATAATTGAGTCAGTGTATGTGTGCTAATCCTCCTGGTTATTGGCTGATTAAAGGCACTATTTCTGTGTTTAACACAAGTTTTAGTGTACGTCGATATCAGTGTGACTTGTTCTCTGTTCCAGTCGCAATTCAGTAGCTTTAGACACAGGGTTGATATTTTACAAATCATCTGTTATACCTTTGTATTTTCATCTTCGAAATGCAAAACATATCAGTGAATTTAATGACCCATTTTTCCAAAAAGTATCTCGGCAACCTTTGTCAGATACACTTGAGGTACTAATATGTGTTTGACACTATAATGGTCCTTCTAATGGTGAATCGAAATTCGTCTATTCTGTCTGTAAATCTAATATAATCTTACTGTATTGTGGTTTACAAAAATCAACATGTTTTTCGGGTATTGAGGAGGAAACATGAACTGGTTGGTACTTGAATGAACGCCTTCTCAACGGTAATTGGAGGACTTCAGTTGTCACCTAGTTAAAATACAATACAACTAATTCGTTTCTACTGCTTTTCAATATTTGAACGCACTACTGAACTTATTTGAGTAAATATGTTATAAATTATCAAAAAATGAAGGAATTATAAAATTAGCTTAAACTGTCCATGTCAATTTTTTAACACAACGATCAGCTGATTTCTAACGATAGAAGTTTCTGTTGTTTTTTCTATTTTGATTTCCTTTACTCAACCTGATTTGTAGAAGTGTAAGCGCTTACTTACTTGTAAAAGTATGTACATTGGGAGGACAGAAAGACAAGTATCTTCACTACTTATTAAATGTTTCGAAGAACTTATGCTTGAAAGGTGCAAACACTTATAGAAGTTCAGTTTCACATCATTCGGTAGATATAGGACATGAAATTTATAAAACAGTTGCGTTTAAAGTTATCAATAAACAACATAAATCGATTCTGTTAACATTTGTTGAGGCCATTACAATAAGAAGATTAAAACCTGACTTTTGTATTCAAAAGGAATAACTAGTTAGCCTTCAATTGTTCTGGTAACATTAGATGGATAACCCAGTCTCCTTTTCCAGCTGTAGGAAGTCAGTGAATTATATTACTACATTTCTAATTTGTTCATTTACTTCGTATATTCGTAATAAATACTCATTCATAATTACATAGTCAAACGCCTGCAACTATTAACTAGAACTCTCATTCCAACGTGACTCTTTAAATTATTTCTCGAACTTTTTTTATATTACGTAACTAAACTCTACAATATTTACTTTATTCATAAATACTCAAAAGTGAACTTATTTACAGTTTCACCACTCAGACAATCCGCTGTTACTTGTTAAACATTTCAATTCATAATCGACATGCCTATTGATAGTTGAGTTATCTAAAATCAACATTAATAAGATAAATGATAATTTCGACACAGTCTATTAACTAAGTTAGCTTGATTTGATAAGAGTTACTAGTAAGTAAGGTAATTGTTGTTCTTTTTTTTCTACGCTATTCCTGACTGAGAAACAGGCAAACTGTTTGGTGACACAATTAAGAATTCCAATATGCAATTCACCTACTGGACATCAAGCATAATCAGACGAAACAACTATCCAGTACCAGCTCTTGTTTCCTAGTAGTTGCCTAACTAAGTCTAGTCAGTGACATAGAATGCAAGACAAACAGTGCAAGTCCACAGCATCTATTTATAATCATGTATAAGATAAATCAGTTTCAGTGTATCTATTTCACGTTTTCTTAAAGTGCAAGGAAGGAAATATACTAGCAATTGCAATGTTCCTACTCAAGTTTTCCAGGAGTTAGCATAGTAACAATAAACAACTATTTTTTATAGTTGCGTATTAGTACATACATGTCACTTATTACTATTCTATTCTAATCAACTTAAAACAAGAGGGTTAATTACAATACACTGACAGGTCGAAAATAGTCAACTCAAGAGTTTCGGCAGACCCTCTTATTAATACTTATCACTACACTGAAAATCTTAAGGAATTTAAGTTGAACATCTAATTTTATGTACAAGACATTTAGAACAATCAATATTCATTCACTAAGTCTTAGATTCCAGGGATTCTCCACTTAATTCAGATTAGGAAGCTGGCTGTTATTTTAAGCAAACCTATATAAAGTATGGCTCAAAACCGTGTATATAGATTGGACAATACATTAGAGATTTCAGATTAGCGTCATTCACATGCACTCTTAAGTTATTTGAATGTTTGAGAGAATGTGTTAAGGTTGCATGACAAGACTGACCACCCATTTTTCAGTTTACAGAAGCAGAAACAGACAGTATTAAGCAAATATTTCAGTGTTGGTATTTTTTACAATAGTACTTGGAAAAGTAATGGTATGATTCGAGTACAGGTTATTACACTGATAAAAATTCACTAGATGAATAGAATTTGAATAGAAATGGAATGGAACTCATAAACCTTATAAATAGAAAGGAATTGAGCATAGACTAGGAAATCTATTAAAGGTTTGGGGAAATTAAGGTTTAAAACAATTTTCCTGATTTTAGATATTAAGTGGTTTAAAATATTTGAGGGAGACAGGAGTATTGCATATTGCAGTACCACTCCCATTAGAATTTTCATTTCAAGAGATTTAGGCCTCCCCATAATTCTTTAATGCTTAAGTTCTGAACATGGAGATTTCTTATAGAGGCAAATAGATTTATTGGAAATAAGAATACTTCTAAGTTGAAATTCGGCTTTACAAATCCTTGAGCTTTTAGGAAAGTGTAGTAATAGTGATAATATGATCGACAACTATCTAATCTGTTTTTTTTGTTTTTTGAATATGTCCGTCAGTTTGATGATAGTTAGGAACCTTGAATAAGTTCTTTGTGAACTGCGTGGATTTCGAGATAATAGTGTCTATCCAAAATAAGCCAAATGGCCATCATACTTAATCTACGTTAACTGACTACTTTTACAATTTAACTTGAGACATTAATATATGTGACGTTGTAAACTAGAGTTGATGCTGAGAATGTTGTATTAGCTAGAAGTGGTAGTTTAAGTGACAATCTAGATCGATGTGAACTGTTTATCCAGTAAATACTCATTTTTATTTATAGAAACTTTCATAATCATTCCTGTTACCACTTATGTGACCTGAATGAACAGAATTTTAAATCATATGAACAATTTACATATTCTTTAATAACACACAAACTGTTCAGCAACACTATTAATACCACAATTGAGTAAAGAGAAAATGAAAGTTTTATGTGAGCATTGTATCTTCAAAGATGAAGAAAGTGTAAGTTAGTGAATGTAGTAATTTCATTTGTGAAATAATTGAATCTGTGTAATCAACACCATCTGGATGCGCATTATAACTTAATAACTATAAGGATCTACAGTAACAGTTGTTAACATAGTTAAAGTTTTACATAACTAGTTGACTTTGCTTAGACAATCACAGAAAATAAAGAAGCAATAAACAACTATTTCGTCTTAATATGAGACTGACTACTCAGGAGTGCACAACCAAGACCTTGCCAGGAATAGGATACAAAACCATCATGATGTAGAAACAACAATGGCTCTCCTCTACTGTCGTTTCCTTAACTCTTAATCAGCGTTCTGTAGGCGATGAAATTTGTATAAACCATTGAAACTATGTGGAAGATTAAATACAAATATCCTTAACTTCACAATCTGATGGGGTTGCTAGACGATAGTTTCACAACACTAAGGGTATAAAGCTGATAATAAGGCTTAAAAAACTGATAAACTATCCCCAAATTCTAGTGAAACTCAAAATTTGGATCTAATATCAGTTAAAGTCCTGCATCATAAAGCATGATTTTCTAGTAGTTGCAGTCTATCACATATTGATTGAAGTGGTTTAGTTATGCTGATGGTTAAACGTTCACTATATGACTCAAATGTCTTGGGTCCAATTACTTGGCGGGATCCAGGGTGTGTACTATTTAATCCTCTCTCTGCCATACGGAGACAGAACAGCTATCCAATTCTTTATGGTTTCCAATGGTGCCCACTAGTGGTCAACTTGTGACAAACAATAAGTTTAAGTACCAATTTTCACAAAACCACTTCAACTCAACGCTTAGTAGAGATAGCGAAGTGTATTATTCATAAGAGACATATTAAAGCGTAGGTTATTAATCTACTGTAATCATCCGTGTTGACGAATCATTTTAGTTAAGAAATATATACAATGTTTTAGCTACAGAGACTAATAGTGAATCTTTACATTATTTTACATACGAATAAAGAAAATTAATTTATAAATGTCCAAAACATTCAAACTTATGATTACCGAATTATAATTTAAGTCACTCGTGTAGTATGTGAATGACACATGTCAGATAGTCAAAGCGACAGAGTGAACAATTCATATAAATCTAGATATTTGCGTACATGTAAAGTTCATATCTATAAGCTAGTACAATATTTCCATGCTGAGATTATTTAGGACATTTTCAATGTGTATTAAGTATTTTCGGACATACTTTCATTTAATTAGTGAATGATGCCTATTACTGTGCAATTCTTATTAAGGAATTCTTTTCAAGCCTATGCAGTTATCCGCAACTATCTATTACATAATTGTCGTTGCAGTGCATAGTCTGATATACAGAATGATAAACTTAAATGTAATAAAAGTTTCGTCTTGTATTGAAATCTTTGAACGTAATCACCTAATATGCAGTACACATTTATCATTGAATGAATATAAACGTGAATACAACTAACATTAATGACGCTTCAGACAATCTCCCAGACCTGAAACTAATCGAAATTCACTTATTGTTTTCCTACGTTTGGTGCTCAGAAAGTAGCTGATAATGAAAAGAGATTCATTTTTGACATCAAAAAATAAAAATGATAGCAGCATATGTATCATATGCTATGCTCTTACAAAACGAATGACATATAGAACATAAATCAACCCTATACCTAATCCAAAACCCTTAACCTAAAGTAGTCCTACTCTTAACATTAACTCTGTGTTCTTAAATAGGAAACAAGTTAAGAATGCGAAATGACATTGAGCTTCAACAACAGGTTCAAGAATACATACATTATGCAGCTACATAGTTAAGTGAAGATTTTATCATTTTTTAATTTACAGTCTAGGAATTTCATAGTAGACCTGAATGACTGAATAAAATGTGTAAAATCTATAAACCCATCCAAATGTTATCTACATTTTCAACAAAATATTCTTCTTCAGTTGTTGTGAACTGATTGGATAAAACTAACCATAAATTTGTGAGGCTAGATGGATCGTTTTTGTACTTAGATTTTGTAAAATCTATGCTGACTGAACAAAAGGATTACACATCCCTAACATTTTAAGAATCACTTAAGTCCGTCTCTATACTTTAATTTGACTGAACAGACTATTTTATGGTAAGCATGTACAGCCTCACCAGAGATCGAACCCATGACTTTTAATGGGAAAGCGAGCATTTAAACTTTAAGACTTCTGAGAGTCCAATCACTTTATTTTCACAACTTCACATTACCGTTTTCCGAATAACAACCAACTACCGAAAATCCAATTATTTCGTTTATTACTGATCTCGATTATTTGTGAAAAAAGTATAAATCACATCAATTAGAGCTACATGAGTAACGTTTACTTAGTTGATTAAGAACTATTTCACCGTGTAACTTGTTAATGCATAACCTACTGTAAAATATCGGGCCTTCTTACTTTAACTTGATTCTCGCTCTCACCCTCAAAATTAGATGAAGGTTAGCAGTGCTATTTCTCACTGTACTGTACAAAGGAAGGACAGATTGTCCAGACGAAGTCATAAAACTGGAAGTATTTTCTCATGATAGGTCGATCTTTCAATAGTTTACACTTCAACTGGTAGTCTGCAAAGGCATGTTCATGAAATTACACTTATTGCGTTTAACTACTGTTTAAAGTAGTATAATATATATCACTAAAGAAAAAGACATAATTTCCATTAATGTTCATAGCTGAAGTCACTATACGGTACAGTGTCGTCGAATAATCCAAATATCAATCTATGCAGCTTTTTTCGTACATTTCTAGTTATGTATAAATTCATATTATCCGATTCAAATGAGTAAGACTGAAATTCTAAACAGAAATACATTTAATCCTGATATATTTGAATTGTGGCTAACAATGGTAACAAATCTGCATGTTGTATACCATTTGGAATTCGTTGGGCAGATGAACATACATGCAAGTGATGATTGTTGTTTGCACTCAAAGCTTATGCCTAATGTTTAAGATCCAAGCACAGGTAGTTACTGGGTCCAGATAGACACTAACTTGTTCAGTAATTACTTTAATTATAGTCCTGAGTACTAACAAGATGAAATTGTAAACAGTTGGAAATGGGTTTCAGCTGTTTACAAACTCCCGTTGTATAGAGGTAGTGATTTATATATATATATATATATATATATATATATATATATATATATATAAATGAAGAATAGCCTTTCTAACAACTTTTCAACAAGCTTCGTATAGTTTTAGGTTCGTATTGATGATCCAAAGGAACAACCAAGTTCAAAGTAAATACAGTATGTATATTTAATGAAATAAAACAGAATTGTTAACAACGATATGACGACTATTATGTAATCATAATTTGAATAAAATCATGAGTCAAATTAAAATGTACGAACAATAATCATAATCAATATTGTTAGGTGTACTGGGGATTGTATTTCAACATGATATCAACAATTGACCTGAGTTTGACAAAAAAATTGAAAAATTGGCATTGAACAACTTGTTTTGTCCTAGTATGGAGTCATGTAGCAGTCGCTAATACCCCACTTCCCGAGCGTACTAACGAGTCTTATTGGTTGTACATCTATTATTTTACAGTTTGGACGTTGCAGCATAGTCGGGCACAGAAATTGATATAATTTCTATCACCTCGCTTGTTTTGATCTCGTGATTGTCGAATTTATGTTCATTCCAAATATAACTCTCCTATAATCATTATTACTGACTTTTAATATATACACTCAACCTATGAATTGTAGATGTGTATGAGTCAACATAATATACGGTGATTTATAGACAGTTTGGAGTTATATTATTACAGAAGAGTTAGATCGTAATCCAGTAGAAACAAAAAACAACGAGTCATATTCCCTTAAAACCCCTCAGAATTGCGAATCCAAAAAGTAAAGTTTAAGATCTTCAGGTTTTGCGGTGGGTGTTAGAAAATAGTATGAAAATTTATTTATTAAACAAAAACGTCATCTTCCATATTTAATATCAGAAATTCATAATGTACATTTTTTTGAAGTGTACAAATCTGTTTTGCTTATAATGAACGTTGGGTTAATTAGTATAGTTGGTTATATGGGGTTAATTTGAATGTGAAAAAGGCATAGCACATTTGATACGATTAGAAGTGGATCTTGTTTCAATATACCTAAAAAAAAGAAAATAATATTAATGTGAATGCTATGAATAGAGGGGCAATTAGTAAAAGCAACTTCGGAATTATTTCAAATAAAATTTCAACTTAGCCTAAAATATGCAGATAACAAAGCAGTAAGATCTAAGTTTTACGGCAAGGTTAGATTGAGAATACTTAGCATGTAGACAGAGTAGAAGTAGTAGTTAGAATAGGGGATTATGGAGGTTAGAACAATTTTGTTATCTTATATTAAGAATTGATTTTTGCCAGAGAAACTTGAGAACTGAGCAGTATTACACAGCTGTTTGATTCGAGCATGGAACTTGTCAGCAATGTGAACTCAGAACTATGGCCGTGATGTGTTTAGCTCACTATGGAGAAATCCCATACTTAAACGAAAAACCTGTTCAGTGCTTCATGGTTTTTAAGTGGTGTCTAACCAAAGTAAGTTCGCGATGTGACACTTCAGAAATGTGGAAATCAAATAATCCATAGAATATTTAAAATGAAACATAAAGGCACAGTTTTAGACTTACATCTGTCTCCTAGTTAATACCAAATCTAGTTTAGGCCAATACCATTTTGGTGCATCTAGTCTTGATCCAAAGTACTCACCTCTTGGTGTAAGTTTCTTTATTTTTGCATTAAAAAATATGAAATACTCCAATAAATAAAGTATGAGCACAAAAAATTATGTAACATATTAACTATAATTTTTTTTCCGTTGACCACTGATTTTAACTAGTCCCTTTTAAAAGTAAATTTTTGTCTGCAATTATGATGTCGTTCGATTTCTGGACAGGGGTCAGCAGTGGGACCTACGATATTGACGTTAATATGTAGACACTACTAAATGATAAGCTTCAGATTCGACGAGATACGTTATAGATTCTATCATCAGTTACCAGTTAAAAGATTGATTGACTGCTAAACAGTGACCATTTTGGCTCCTAGCTATAGTGACTCAACATTGCCTGTACAATGTTTAGATGTAATGCATCCAGAATACATCACTCGTAACATATAACTTTGCGGAAATTACTTTATAGTTAAGATTACAGTCATCTGCATTATAGACTAATTTGATTCGTTTATTTGTAAAAATAAAGATGAGTACTTTGTAGAAGCTGTCCAATCCAAATACATCTGACTATCCTGAACCTAGGTTCAGCTAGGGTTGACAGCAACCTGTTTGAAAACATGGTTAAATGAGATTAGGCTTTTTAGGAGATTATATTACTTTACTTATTAAAGTTTCTGTTAAAAATTTTATGCTAGAAACAGAACGACAGAAATTTCAATTTCACACTTGCTATCTCAGCCAAATTAACAAGGATTTGGTTAACAAAACAATTAACTATGTAGTTTGGATTGGCTGTAATTTTTAACAGATACTGACAAGATATAAAAATCAGAAAGAAAGACACTGGTTACCAAGTTACAGTCAATTTATATACATGTAATTGTGTAAACATAAGTGTGCTAACTTGTAAATAGATTTGGCCAAAAAGATTTCGACGCCATTTTGGATATGCAGAGTCACACATTTGAAAGCTACGCAACGGTATGTTTGAATATTGCGGTTTGGCGGATTTACATCTTTCTAGCCAACTTAATTTTAGTATTTGTTTGATTATATGACGATTGCCATATCGTCGAGCGATATCTAATGCAGTCTCACCAAAGATATCTTTTACCTTTATATTGGCGCCTAGAGAAAATTAATAAAATTGAAATAGTTTACATAGCGCTACATACAAACTCTTACTTATTTACTCTAAAGATTACAGTTCGGGAAATAATGATTAGTATAAAGTAGTCAACATTGACCTACATTTCATACCACTTGGCATCCATCAACATCAAACACTTGGGATCCTGAGGAACTTCAAGCTCTCTGATGGTTTGAATATAACAATGAGTGTCGATTCATACAAGTTTCTAGATACGCCTTGCTGACTAGTAATAACTACAGCAAATTTTCTTGCTAAACACCCTCAGGGACTAAACATCTAATGATTATGAATACGATTTATTTGAAGTAGTAATTGAATTGTAACTCGATCAGCATAATTCATTTACAGTAAAAAGACTAAACAACCATGATGCTGGCCACTCAACAAATCATAAAACAATTTTTATATGTCCTTTTAAATAAAAGCTCTTGAGTTCATTACAGAAGTAAATAGATGACCTTTAAAATATAATGGGTAGTGTAAATCGGTAATCTTTAAAATATGAATTTGTCTCTACTTAGATCTATTTGTAAGCGAATCATAAACAGAAAGTGAGGTAAAACATTTCTTTGCATAGGCGTTTAAAAGTGAATAATTTCATAGAATAACTACAGTTATTGAATTTGAGATAAATCTTCTAGGTTTCAATGAGTACGACAGAAAATGCATGACAACTGAAATTTGTTGAATTTTGCACTATTTAAGGTGCATATACGATACAACTAAATAAATTGCTTAAGGTTCTAAAATTCCATTCATTTTATATAGAAATTTCACTTAGTATCCAATTTCCATCAACTAGATACGTCTGTAAAGCTAAAAGTCAATTTGTTTAAAGTTACAATTTATAGAATTTATGTTTGACTACCACGAAACAGACCATACTTCCTTTGAGTAATGGTGTCGTTTAAATAAAACCTTTAATTTGGATCATAGAATTACATTACCTCGATGAACAAGATCTCTAATTACTTCTTTAAACGGATGAGCTGCAGCAATATGCAAGGCTGTTCTACCGAATTTAGTTTTTGCATTCACATTCGCACCTACAAAAAACAATCAAATAATATTTTTAAAAAGATGATATACTTTTTCAGAGACGATTATTTCGCTGATTAAGGTTAATCGTATCGAGAGGAACATTTAAAACAGTAATTAACATACAACTATTGTCTAATGAAATGTGTAATAATACAACAGTCACCAAAATCATTTCTCACGTCTTATTATGTTGTAGCGGTAAATAATCCCCAAAATAAATAGTTCCATAAGCTCTCGACATTGATTCTGACCATGTTTGTTTAAGCGGACACTACTAGTTGAAGGCGCGCGGTCACGCATCTTCACCAGATCACGACTCGAACCACCGTGGGTAGCATCTCTCTCTAGTCTGCCAGCCTAGACGTTGCTATCCCATTAAAGCTCTGTTTACGATAAAATATAATTTCGCTTCCATCCTTCATTGCCTTCTGATTTCTCATTTGTAAGAGTGGGGTCCTTTCGATAGAAGTAACTTTGGTTATACGACAAGCGCAACTTGGTCATATATCCGGGTTCGCTTCAATGTAAAATGTACATACAACTAGTTACTTTGAACTATGCATGCTAGGTCTGAATTTCTTTCCTATCGCCTAGTATTAACTTTAATGAGGTTTTCATTTACGAATAAATTAAGTTTATTTTAGTGGTGTTTTGTTCTCTAGGATAAATAGTTTATTTATACAACTTTCTTCTTCGTTTTGGACATCATCAGAACCTACTTAATGCATAAGTATGGACTTCATATATAGTTCAACGTGACGACCATTTTTATAATTGGTTGTCTTTGAAAGTTTTTCAGTCTTCATTTACTTTTGCATTCTAATTGATTATGTCTTTCGGTTGACCTTAAAACATGCGATAAAGTGACCTCTTTCATATGTGGTGATTGAATAAGTTTACACTAGTGTTTATTGAATGTCAGTTGGTCTGAATGTCACGCTTATAGAAATCACCTAGTGTTCCTAGAATTTTCCCGGATTAGAATTTTGACTTTTTCATTCAGTTTCATTTCAAATTGGGCCATCTTGCCGTAAGTTTAGCTTCACGCACGGGTAGGTGAAAAGAGTATCTACTTCTTTAAATATACAGTTCCTTGAAGCTGGTAAAGTTTTCTTTATACGTGATATGTCATTTGCTTTCTATGAGTGTTGAGTCTTTTGTTTTACATAAAATGGAATACAGTGATTAGGGTTTTTTATGAGAGACATTGATTGAAAAAAGGATTTCAGAATCTGCAGGGTGATTCCCTGGAAACTTTTCACTTGGTAGGATATGTTACTTGAAGTTACTTTTATTAAGTTGGAAAACAACTGAAGTTTAGCTCCTGATAATTAATGTTACAGCACATTTTGTGTATGCGACTTCGAATTATCCCAATTGTTACGCAAGTGATGACTCGACTTTAACAAATAGTGGGGAAATATTTCAGATTTATCGCGTTGCAAATTTTTTGGTCTCAGAAACTGTATTAATAAAAGAGAATACTTTCACTTTCTTTTAAATGCTACTCATAAACACTATCAAGAATACCCTAGTACTGGCAGCAACTCAATTCTCTTAAGTAGCAATAAGCATAAAAATGGGATTTG
This sequence comes from Schistosoma japonicum, assembly GCA_025215515.1. Lineage (NCBI taxonomy): Eukaryota > Metazoa > Platyhelminthes > Trematoda > Strigeidida > Schistosomatidae > Schistosoma > Schistosoma japonicum. Next base: position 15,411,054 of record CM046066.1, read on the forward strand.
TCTTGAGTCTAGAGTCGTTTATAAAGTCATGTACTTATAAAATCAGTAAGTGAACTATATGAGACGAAGAATGTCCATTCCACACACTTTTGTCAACTTGTACCTTTTGTCTTAGAATTCAGACTTGTAGTTCTATGCAATTACTCTTCAACAACAAAGATCCTATAACTTTATTATGTCCGATAACTACATAATATTTATCTTGTAGATTCAAAGTAGTGAAAAAATGAGTACCAATACTAACATGCATAAATATGTGCATAGATAATTAAATAGTACACATTCACTCATTTTATAAAACCTAAGCAGACGCCGGTATGGGGGATAAGTCACAAGAACGACTTGAGAATCAAAAATAAAATAGGAGGACAGTTAGTAAGCATACGATTCAAAAGGGAAATGAAGATTTATTTTTCGACCTAGTACAACGCGGGCTGAGCTAAAACATTTTGTAAACATACTTAAGAAAACAGTAAAGTTCTTCATGAAGTCAGTGAGCCAGAGATACTTTGCCTAAGGAAATATGACACTACCAAACCTAATAAAAGCCAATGCTCTTAGTTCAAGTGACTGAAAATGTGGTGATACCCTCCGATTAAGCATAGGTTTATCGGACCATAAATATATATGCGCATTGATCTGGTTCGCAACCAACTACATATATCCCATTCAGTAGTCATTATTTTGTAGGTGTGCAGTTTCACAGGTTATAGCACAAAATAAAACCACAGCTAACCAGCTCAGTTAACCAACACATAAGGTAAAACACATACGCCTACTGACTCTATAGCTTGCCTAGAAACAATACACTTACCTAAACATATTAGCGTGTTGCAAACCTTTGCCAAACCCAATGAAGAAGCAAACAAAAGGGCAATATTCAAACGAGAAGCTATAAAGTCCTGCTGGTATTTAGTCGCCATACTATGAAAGGGTCCGTTTGGGTAAGGAAAATATTTCGACAAACTGTTTTGAACAATCTAAAAATATGAATTGAGGTCACCTACGAGGTTTATATCACCGGTTAGTATAGACTTGAACAAGACCTCTAGTGATCTTGATGTGGTGACATGAAGCGTAGAACCATTGACAATATTTGACTCCATTAAAGAAGAAGAACCAATTAGGTCTCCTTAATATTTAGTAACATATTATAATTAGAATGTTTGTACTGATACCTCTATCAATGAAACTAACGTTCATGAGATCACTGGATATGCCAAAGCAAAGTTCAGCTTCTTTGGAGATATCTTTTACAAGTGATGCGGAAGATATCTGGTTTAAACAATAGGAGAGCTCCAAAAAGGACGAAAGGAATACTTGGAACTCATTTTGAGTGGTCTTACGACTCGTTGTCATAGTGACAAACAACAAGCTTTTAAATTCGGGCCGTATTTTAAGATTTCCCTTAAAGATAATAAGATGTAATCCTTATCTGATATGGAATTTAAAAATAATATATTTTAATATAAAAACAAGATACTGATTGTAATTCCATAAAAAAAATGAAACCTTCGATACAATTGGAGTAATAAGTCACTGGTTTTAATAAAACTCTTTGACTTTCAATGTTTTCAATATCCAATATCTTTTTGACGAGTTAGTGTAAATCAGATGATTTCTTTAGTCTCACATCTTGATAATGAGGTAGGGTTCCAGGTCCTTGTTAGTATTTAGTATGGATGATCTAGCTACCCGACTGTACAATACCCTCCTGTTGTGGCAGTTGGCTTGTGGACTGATGTTATTTGAAAATATATGCATGTATATCTTGGAGCGATAAGTTGGAAAAAATCAACAACTATCACGATGATGAACAGCCGGTGCAATAAGAAAGTAATGAAAAGTGAAATAATAATACAGGAATGAAAAATAGTTGGAGAAAGATGATACAATGATGTTATCACTGATAACATAATGTTGTATAGATGGGTAATATGAGATGATGATAGTGGTATCTAAAGAGCCGGTTGAGGTTACGGATGTGGGGAAAGCATTCTCGATCGGGCAGACCCCCAGTGAGAAAAAGTGTGACCTGACCCAAGTGGTTGCTCTCTCATATGCAAACCTGCTGGGACAACCTAGTTGTGGACCACAAGGAATCCGAGACAATATCTCGTTAAACGAATGAGCTGTGCAGTTCCGGATTTTGCAGATCGTTGTTAAGACCCCCCCAGTTCTTCTGTAGCTACGCAAGGACTGACCGGAGAAAAAAAAGCCTATCTTTATACGACTATAAGCTTAGCTCTGCAACCAACTGCCTGTCTCTGCACTCTTACAAACAGGTTTGCGTCCTATCTGAGGAGTGAGAGGCGATTATTATATGTGCTACAAGACACGGTCGATACATGTCTTGTGGTTGATGTGGATGAGTTTAAGAGTGAACATCCCTAATTGCCTATTTGCAGTCAACGAAAACACTCTTGCAATCTATTCCTTTGGAGCTGTGCTCAATGAATATGTGTTGGAATCTCCTGCGATCACTATCTGGTAGCACTGAAGATTCGGGAGTGTCGACGGTACCTAGAAGGTTTGCTCCACATTTTTGGGTCACTCGTAAGAGGCCTGTATGTGGTCCTGATGAGGTGTTTTATGGAGTTCAATCTAAAACTGGATCAAACAGGCTATAAGGTGTCTCAAAGGATAGAAGATGAGGGGGGGAATGGTGACGCTAAGTTGATCACTTATACATATCGACACTCCACCTCATATGGTGTACACATGGTAACATACCCTTAACGTAGACTTCCTTGTCTGCAACGTCTGGTTGTAGTCATGTTTCTGCCAAGATTAGGATCTGCAGTCAAACGTATTCACACAGATGACGAAGTTCAATTATTTCACCTCTGAGTCCTCCGATGTTGCTCTTCCGACATTTACACGTACCATTAGTTATGTTTGGTTGTAGCGAAGTGCTCTTAGGTTAGTTTGTTGTAAAACAGAAGTAGTAGGATTACAGTATGAGGGCATGTAAATATAGAGATAATTGGCTGAGTAGGAGTAGGTATTAAAACAATAAAATGAAAGATGAAAATGCTAATAATAAGATAAGTAGGTGAATTGAAGATAGTATGAGAAAAGCAGTTGGACAAAGCAATTGTTTATTTGGTAAAAACAGAGAACGTCATAAATATTATATACATTACTTTTAATTATCGATTTGCACATTCTTCGTGTTCCCTGATCAGTATCCGTTGTAAGCTTGCTTCCCTTGGTTATCCTAGATTTTCCTACGCATTCTAAGCATTCTTTGCTCCTTACCACCTCGTAACTCATCTCATATTCTGTTTACTGATTCTTTACTCTTTCACGCGACGTTTCGCTACCTACTAATTAAGGACGACCTTATGGGTAGTATTCACTACATTGGTAGCATATGCGACAGTTATAATAATAAATTATTTACTGATATCAAAAGGAGGATATTTGTTACAATAAAAACTAACAAATGTAATTATTATTTCCTAGCTTCAGGAGCAAACGATTTTTTATAGGCAAGACCAAATAAAATGTTTCATACCATAGCATGATTATGTTGCTACACAAACGAATTAGACTACGATAAACAAATACCCCAAGTTATAATACACAGTAATACAGTGAGGTGTCCAAGTGTGTGGACGATAGTCAGAAATAGAAAAGTTTATGTGCATGTGAACATAGTTATAGAATATTGCGGAGTATGAAATTTCAAATTTTAGGGAGCAGCAAAATTATACATACCGACTACAGTATTGTCTGAAATGAATACAACGACTGATAGGTATGAAAACATAGTTTATTGAACGCGGCTTTTATGAAGTCAGCCCAACCTAGAAATGTATGGAGAGTGGATTAGGGAAAAGGAGTCGGTCCTCAATATGGTTTTCCAGGGAATATAGGTTCATTCTCAACTCTGTTGTCAGTTATGTATTTAAAGATGTCAAAAAAGGAGAGGGCGATAAAACGAACAACAGACGAAACAGAAAGGATAGGGGATTAAATGATAAACATTAAAATGGATTTACTATGTTATGTTAAATGATTTATAAGTTGACCGAGTAGCTAAATGTTTACCAGAAGCTATTTCATCGTTCGAAATTACCTGATAAACAACAAAACTGGGTGGAGAAAACGTAGAGGTATACTTAATGGTATGATTTGAATTAATGGAATGTGACCAAAGGTAACATATAAAGTTAAATATACATCATTACCAAGGTTAATTTTGATAATTTCAAATAATATCATTTCAAATAATTTAATCTTGTGCTAATTCAATTCGGTTATTCATTTCTCTGAAGAAGCGACTTACACTAAGCCGCGAAACGTCAGAAATTTTAATTTCTACTCATTGGAATTTTACAAATATATATAACTCATTTTATATATAAAGTTAAAGCAAAAGTGTGATATTAGGAAAAATAGCTGGTTCATTTAAAAATGTTTTAGATGCTATTGATATTTTTATCAAGATTATAGGGATCAGTGCGTACATGTCTAAGGTAGGCTTTACAGAGAAACATCACGAAAATATGGTCATGCGTAAGAGTCATAGAGCGACTAGTAAAAGCGTGTTTCATTAGCATCCTTAATTTGGTGCTTTGCTCAAACGCAAACTATGGACTCATACAAAATGTTCTACCACGAATACAAGGGTGAATTGAATTTATCACCCTCATCATCATGTAAATTGGTTAATAGCACTGCCTTACCTCCCTTTGTGTTCTAAACCCAAGTTGGCTGGTACTTTGGTAAAGTAACTAATCTAACTCTAAGCCCAGTGTCACTCGTTTAATTAGAGTTCTTTGTTCTTTAAAAATGCTATAGCTTAGATATATAATTAGAGCTGATAAAACATATCAGTCACAACCTCATTGAGTGAATGGGACTGCAGTTTGCAAATAACTAACTAAGCCAGTTCCCTCAGGCAAAGACAGTCGCAACAACAACCAGTATAGCTTACGCCGACGTCTCAACATTCAGTAAAACAAAAGTAAATACATCAGTGGAAAGCATCATGCACAAATAACAACACATATAAGAACCCATTTTTAAACATGAATCTAGTAACTGTCACAACAAATGCACAATTAGATTCCCTAAGAGTTGCTACAAAGACAGTGGACGACAAAAGGAAACGAAATGCGATTTAAAGAATATTGTCTAATACAGTAAAATGAAGTGACTTCTGCATAAGTAAAGGAAATTGTACTGAGAGTCTCCTTAACCAAATTCCACTTTTTGTTTGCATCAAGAGAATCATGATCACTGGGCAAAAATATTTTCTCTAGGTCTAATACTACCATAGTTAGTCCTGTGATTATCTTTATATGTGGTTCGTACTAAAGAGGAACAGGGAAAGATATTTCAAATGAAAGAAAAGTGTAGTCATTTTAACCTACCGTGTTTGTTATTCCTAATAGAAAGGCCTGTATCATTTGACATGAGGAAGCAGTTTGTATCGATAGCCGTTTTCATCAGGCCCCCAAAAATGCATTAAGTCAAGTCATGGCATAGATCAGGATCATTTAACAAGTATTTAGAGATTGTTTTTAATTGTGAGTTATCGCTTGAAAAAATTGATTTTGGGCATTGAAGCAATCCATCATCAACATCTGCGTAAGTACTGTGGCGGTAAATAATCCCCAATAGTTACATAGGCTCTCGATATTGATATTGACCACGTTTGTTCTAGCGGACAAGACTAGTTAAAGGCACTTAGTCTTGCAGCACCACCAGATCATGACACGACGCGTCGTGAGAAGCAACTTCTTCTAGTTTGGGAGTCTAGACTTTGCTATCCAATTAACACTCTATTTACAATGAAATATAACTTCTTTTCCATCTTTCATCACCTTTTGATTTATCCTCATTCGTATGAGGGTGTTCTGTCATGAGAAGTCGTTCTGGTTATGCAACAAACGTAACTTTATCATACACAGGGTGCACTTCAGTACCGATCTGAATTTAACATAATTACTGATGGTGGATGACTTCAGTATTGTAAATCTCGCCGCGAAAAACAACTCAGGCTCGATTATGGGTTGTAAGTAATGGTAGGTGTGTTTGTTTCAAAAGTAGCGAAGTTTCTGGAGATACAAATGTCTAATTGATCAAGCAGTTTTAAATGAAGCGGTGTGATTTTTCAATAGAGTAATTATAATGTCAAGGGTTTGGGACAGAAGCACTAAAATAAACAGTCTGATAAAGAATTACATATAATGGTGAAATATATGAATTTTTAATCCATATAGTAGGTCTAAACGGCAAGATAGAGATACGCTTATTTGTAATATCAAAACTAAGAATTTATTGTATGCAAGATAGGCTCCACCTAATTAAGTCGGTATATACGTGCAAATCCTAATCTGTAAGGCATGTAGGGGTCCGAATATTATTTAAATAAGTAACTTTGTGCAAAATAATGATAAGATTTCAAGGAAAAATGCAGAAACAATAGGTATCAAAAGGATGTGCCGATAGCCACAATGACGTCTACGATTTAAAGCAACATAAAATGAAAGTGAATGTAAAAGTCGACGAAAACAAACAAAGATTCAGTGATGATGAGTAACTGCTAAATACTGATTAAGAAATAAAAACAATGAATATGCGATAGTAGAATCAGTTTATCGTCATGAATGATCTAGGTGGAAAGGAGAATGATTACCTCTACTTGATAGATATAGCAAACAATTATAAACTACTGTTTAATGGTAAGTAGTATGAATGCTTACATAAAACAGGTAAGTTAACCATTGTATACTAAAAAGATTTCAGAGTATGAACAAATAAAATTCAGTATAGAAGTTAAAGGATAATAAACAAATGTATTCAGTGAACAGAGTTAATGGCGATCAGGGTGAATGTGTAGTAACAACTAGTAGTAGTTATGACAACTGATAGGAAGAATTAAATGGCACAAGTAATTCTAATGAATAAGGGATCATATTCCTCTTAGTGCACTGGTAGCTAATGTCCGGTTCAAATGGAATGCACAACCCCGTGTTCAAGTGTTGCCATTTACTCTCTTCCTGAAAGTATTTGCTAAGAAGGCAGTCTTTATGATTGTAGGCAAAGGGATTCAGATGTAGCCGGCTAGCACTACCAATGGATGGAGCCTTATTTTGGTTGTTTTACGTTTTTTGAGCTTGTTGGCCTGTCACATTACTTTAGTCAGACGATTTTCCTTGTCTTGAAATCTTTCTTAAAAATTAAGGCAGAAGGTCTTAAACGTTCATGAATGCCATTACCGAGCGAAGGAAATCGTGAACACACCAATGCAACTTCCTGAAACACTCTTGACCATATTGTATTTATTATTTTGCATAACTCTAGATCATGTAGGAATTTCTTTTACAAGAGTAATAAGTCCAAAAAGTGTATCAGAGTTATTTTCGAATATATGGTACTGCGTGAAATTACATAGAATGTATTGGAGAAGCCAGGGCAGCAAACCGTACAGCTGTCTCACACTAAGAGGGTGATTATGGTACAAAGTATGTCTTTCCTGAGGCGGTGTTCTTCTTCATGATAGCGTCATGGGAGGTGGAGCAGCCTAACTTCCGTTTTTACCACAGGTAAATATTGTAAAGAATATCGCTATTCCTTAAGATTCACTGCCAACTTTCATCCAAGTGAGCACTAAAATAGGTTTTAAACTGAGGTGTAGGTAGCCACAGCATACAGCTTCAATACATCAGACGCACTTCGTCAACCGCCTAATGACTTATCTTGGTGGAGTAAATTCTTTCTCTGAATAAGCAGCCTTTGTGTTAGGTGAATGTGAAATAGAGATATGTCCAGAGTATAGCAGCATCTTAAGAGTAGTGTGAGTAAATCATGCACAACGCAAAATCTTAAACACATGCACATTGGTCTTAGTCGCTATTCCTATTTTAATGCAACGGGATCAGATTAACAAAAAAAATGACGCATTTATAGTTCGTCGGAAATAAAACTGGAGCGTGTAAAAAGAATGATGGAACTTGTGATGCAAAAATGATGTAGAGTGAATGCGCCTTTACTGCCGTGTCTGATTTTGTACTAAGTCATACGATTTCTCCGTCTTCTATTAACGATTATCGCGCAAAGTCCCTTCAGGCAGCAGTCTGCGCGTAAATGCTGTTAGCTAACCGGCTTTGATCACGAATGAATTTAAAAAGCGTTCAGTTCAAGGTAATTAACATTGTCGTGTCAGACATTAAAGCCAATCCTAATTGACACTGTCAGCAATCCTGAAAAAGATTGAAATACCTAAAAACGGTTAGACAAGAGAATCATGAAATTAAAATTTATTCACTTTTACAAAGGAGATCAACAATTGTTTGCTTTGAACTAATTTCAGTCTTATCTAGTAAATAAATCTACCAAGGCTTTCTCTATCAAAGGAAACAAACTATGATGAGTTGGCTTATACAGATGACCGGAACTAGTCTTCACTGCACTCGTCTTCCATCTTGTTGTAGGTGGTCATGTAAAAAGCAAGTGAGGAACCTACTGGCACAATACTATTGACTTTCCTTCTACGCCTAAGTTCCAAGTACTCCTGGTCTTATCCCGTATCTAGACATTCTTAATGATCCATTCTGCTCACTCTCAGTCGTTTTCTGTAGTCGTAACGCCTCAGTCGAAAAGCATGCAATTCTTAGTCATGTAGACTCCATGAGACAATACATATACTTATTATTCTATTACTGTAAACTTTGATGCCGTTGGTTTAGTTCTAGATTCATATCTTTGTGTGTGATGAGTGTTCTGACAGTGACACTATCAAAATCCTTACATGTATGTAAGCCCATATTATTCTGATCATGCCTGTAAATTGGCATGCTTTTATGTACAGAATGATACTGAAAATTAAAGCTTTTTATTTTATAACCACCTAATATTTTATATTGGTTAGTGTATTTAGTTCAATATATTACTGGCATACATACACTCTTGTCAATAATGTGATTGCACTGAATACATACTAATCAAATAAATTCTATTCAACTCTTTATACTCTTTTAGTTGATTTTTGTATTTCGAAATGCTCTAAATGCATCTTAGTGCTTAGTTATATGTGTTAAGCCCAAAACACAGAATGTACAAACTGGATATGTAATTGAGAGACTAATATTACTGGCTACGCTTCGGAAGAATTTAAAATCCAATACAAGCTGACCGCGATATACAACCATCAATAAGGTTGACACAAGATGATGTTATTTCTGTCATCAGCAATCTAGTCCAGCTAACTATAGATAAAGTCCAACATATGTAAGAGGATATTGTTTCACAGGTAACCAGAGAGATAAGTCATCAAGTACGCAACACATACGTATATATACAGCAAAAATGTCATTGAAAAAGCAATATGAAATCAGCGTATTAAAACAGATACGGACTAATGAGACTTAACGTCTTCCGAGTAAGGAAACACAAAATTGAAAGTATTAATGAGGGCTTCTGGCACAAAAATAAATCATTAAAATTTTCACAAATAAGTTACGAAAACAATACACCCATTAAGTCAATTTCCAGTATCCAGCATTCTTAGCATTACTGTTGCTATTATTGATATTATTATTAATGTTAGTGTGTTATATTAGGAGTGGAGTGTAGGTAGGACCAAACCGTAATGCACCTTTGAGCGGTTCATTAAGTGATCTTGACTTGTCATATTTTTGATAGCATTTGATTCCAGCCACTTCAACAATGATGCTTCAAGATATTGTCCTACGAAGTATTACCTTATCTCACAGATTGATTATTAACACAAAATCATCCAAAGTGGGAAGTATATTCTATATAACCATTACAAACAATTATTCCGAATGTCCACCGCGACCTTGAAAGTCGGTGACTACCTTCCAATGGTCTGGTACTATGTTTTAGTCCCAATAAAGTATATTACCATACTATTAGGCCACAACTTGTAGTCCCTGAAGAATACTTATGCGAGACACGTGAATTCAACCAGTCAAAATTAATTATGAAATGCAAATATATAATCAGCTATCTTTAATACACTAAATAGAAGAAAGTTCATATTAACTCAGTTTCACTGTTAGAAAACCAGCTATTACAACTTCGCAAAATGCTGAGAAAATAATAAAGAATTAGAGATAGTAATGGTTAAATAACATGTTCTACACGTAACAAATAGAAAATAGAATAATGCTGTGCTGCAACTGATGAATTGCTCAAATGAATTGAAAGAGAAATATACTACGATATGAAAATCATTCCCACATATCTTCGTGGCCGGTGTACTGTCCTTTGGAACGTGTCGTACGGTCGGTTGATTATTTCTGCGTTATAGCTGAGGTTGTTGGCTTCTCACCATCATTCGACTACTGTTCCGATGTTGGCTGTAGCTGTGCGGCAGGTTGGCAGTTACCATTTTCGATGAATGCAGGCTCAACTTTATCTATACTTACAGTGCCATTTTTTATAGCAGGTTCAATGGTGCCTGTTTTGTCATTTCTATGTAAGGCTTTAAGTGAACCCTCATACGGACGCTCTAAAGGCATGTGTACATGATCAATTGTGACAAAAACGTGGAAACAGTTTGTTAGATTCCGAAGTACGTAAGAAGGGCGCCATGAACAACGAGAAGCTTAGGATCTTATCGCTTTTAGGTGTCTTTTTAATCGTTGAATAAATATTTGGACATATAATTTGGAACCTCTACTGCTGGAATGAAGTACTTTGATGGTAACGTTGAGTGGGTTTCATAATCTAATCCGACAGAACAGTGACCTTAATCCTTCCTAACCATTGAGCGAATTCCAAGGAGAATCAATGATAGTTTTTTATTCCACTTATCATCGTTGTATTCAGTCATTAGGACTGCCTTTAAATGTCTGCAAAATTGTCCCACCAAACCATTGGTCTGGGGATGGTAAGCTGTAGCATAAAGTTATTTAATGCCCAACATTTTAGCTAGCTATTGAACCAAGCTGGATTCAAATCGTGCTACTCCGTCTGTCGTTATTTCAGAAGGAACTCCAAAGTTTGCAGCTCAATGTTTAACAAGCTTCTTAGCAATCGTTGACGCTGCTTAATCCTTCACAGGTACTGCTATTGGTCAATGCGTAAATCGATCACTGCATATCAACACATATATATGGCCATTCGATCAGGGTAGGGGACCCACTAAATCCACATGCACATGATCAAATCTGGTGTCTGTTACTAGAAAAACTCCTGATGTTGAAACAGTGTGGCGATGTATCTTTGATTTATAGTTAGGTATACATATTTTCGCCTACTGACGAATATCACTTTTCATGTTTTCCCAAACAAATTTGTCTGATATCAGTTTAACGGTCACTTTAATGCCTGGATGTGAGAGGTTATTAAATTTTTCAAAAACTTGACGTCTCATGGATGGTGGTACTAGAGGACGTGGCTTCTCCGTGGACATGTCGCACGTAAGTGTTTCCGCACCACTTAAGGGTAACTGTTGAAGTTTCAGTGACGTTTGAGACTCAAAAAGCTTATGTATGTCAATATCATCTTTTTGTTATTTTTACATCTCCATGTAATCTATCCTGACGTTACTTAAAGCGGCCCCATTCAACTATGATAAGGCATCTGCCACCTCATTGGTACTTCCATTGACAAAACTTTTGTTTGTTGAAATTTGTGAGATAAAATCTAATTGTCAAATTTCTCTAGGATTATGGTTGCCGTGATTCGTAATAAATGCTTTCGTGAGTGGCTTATGGATAAAAAGAACAGTATAAGCTGCACCTTCCAGCTTATGTCGAAAATGTTTATTCGCCAAATAAACTGCTAAGAGCTCTCTGCCGAACGTGCTGCATTTAGTCTGCATTGTGTTAAGGCATTTGGAGAAAGACGACAATGGTTCCCACTGACCGCTGATGAATTGTTGGAGAACTGTCTCAACCGCCGTATTTGATACGTTTGTCATTAAAGCTAGAGGGACGTTGTTGTCACGGCAAAAAAGTAGGGTTGCTGAACTTAAGAATTTCTGTAATGTTAGGTCGCAATAAACGCCTACTGCTATACGCGAACTAACCGCAACTCTAATCTGCGAATTTGTCTGCTCCAACTGATATTCGCAACCGTGACCAATAACTCGTTAACTGATTACTCACCCCAAGCCAAAATCAAGAAGACACGAACGCAGCACTAGAAAGACTAGATTCTATTATATCCCAGCTCTGTATATAAAGTTACAAAAGCGACCTTGTAGAAATTAGAGTAATTAGCATACTAAAATGAGACAACAACCAATCACAATTAACAAGGTCCAAGCGGAGGAAATGAAGAGCAGTACCGAGTGCTGCTTACTTTACAATTAAATGAAAAATAGCAAAATTGGGAATAATTACATGAAAAGTAACTAGTTTCTTCTCTTCTTAGCACCTCCGTTTTTGATACAAGTTCACTTTCTTGGAACCTTACTGTGGCTTTTCGTTTCCTGTCACTGCATCTTATTGGCTGTTCTTCTCCAGATGTTCTTTTCTCGTTGTTTGCTGCAATCATTGTTGGTTTTACCGTGGGAAACTTGAAAGTGTCAAGAAGAAGTTCAAGTGCTAGTTTCGGTTCATCCGCTTTTTTTTACTAAACCTTCTGCAATGTCGAACCCATATTTATCCTTCCACTGCTAATTCATATATCACCTTTTTCCTCTTCTTCCTTTAATTACCCCGTTTTTCCATTTCTCACTTTCTGGTCTGTAGTTCCTCACATACACCTGCGTCCTGTTCCTATAGATGTCATCTTCCTTGCTTTCTACTTTTGACGGCCTAATTACCTTGTTTACCGTTCTTAGTTTTCGTCCCATAAGTGCTTCTGCTAGTGATTTCTGTTCGGGAGCACTGTTGTTAGGGCACCTCTGTATACAAGTAGGAAACGCTGAATAATTTCTGCTAGGCTTCCCTCCCCCTTTGCCTTTAGTACAGCTATTTTGAAAGTATCCACGAACCGCTCCGCTTGTCCATTTGATTGTGGATGGTACGGTGGGGAGCAATTATGTGTGATGACGTTTTCTCGACAGAAATCACTGAAAATTTGTGATGTAAATTGGGACCCGTTACCGGTGACTAGTGTCTCTGGAAACCCATGACATGCGAATATCTTCCTCAATATTTCCAGAGTTTTCTGCGTAGTCGGAGGAACTACCAGATGGATCTCTGGCCATTTCGAATATGCATCTACTAACACCAAGTAGTAGACTCCTGACATGGGTCCGGCAAAATCTAAATGCACTCTGCTCCAGGGTCTTGCAGGATCGGGCCAGCTTACTGGTTCAACCTTAAGTGGGTTTTACGATGCTCGCTGACAGCGGTCACACTTCCTCACCACTTCTTCAATTTGGGCGTACATCTTTGGCCAGTATGCATAGCTCCGTGCCACTGATTTCATTCGAGCTGTCCCAGGGTGTCCAGCATGAAACTGCTTGAGAACTACTCGATGTAACTTACATGGTATCACCACTCGATCCCCGAACATAAGGCACCCTTCTACTGGGCACAGAGCTTGTCGACGCTGATATAGTTGTCCCAGTTCTTTATCTAAAAAAACGTGGTCATTTGTGCTGCATATAATAGATTGCTGGTTGAATCGTTTTGTCTCTTCTTGTGAATTCAGCAACTTGCTGAGTGGTAATAGGAAGTGCTCTCACAGCATGAATGAAACTTTCTTTAGCCCAATCTCTCGTATCAATGGTGGTGATCACCGACTCTTTACTCGTCGTCGGATAGGTGCTTATGAGTCGAGATAAGGAATCTGCCAAGCCGAAATCCTCACTTTTCTTGTATTGTATATCGAAATCATACCCAATGTTGTAACCGGTTTGGGGAATGCACTGGTACCTCAGCTTTCGACCCAAAGACTGCCAGCAGTGGTTTGTGATCAGTTAGTATTGTAAAGTGTTGTCCATATACCATCTTATGGAAGCGCCGTACTGCAAAAACGATAACCAAAGCTTCCTTCTCAATTTGACTATAGCGCTTATCAGTAGGTGTCAGCGTTCTTGAAGCGTGCATTATAGCCTTCTCATTTCTATTCGTAAATTTATGCAAGATAACTGCACCTACACAATATGCAGACGCGTCCGCAGCAACAATAACCGGCACTTTCGGATCATAATGTGTCAATAAAAGATTGGATGTAAGGAGCTTCTCCAAGCCATCGAACGCTGTTTGACACTGCTGTGTCCGATTTCACTTAACATTTTTCCCCAGCAGATGGTTCAGCGGTGCTTGCTTCTCATGCAAGGATGGTAAAAATGCCGACTAGTAACTTATGAGTCCTAGAAAGGATCGCAGAGTAAGTACATCGTATGGTGCAGGCACTCTTTGAATAGCTTCAGTGTTTTCTGGATCTGGGCGACGACCTAACTTATCGAATATAAATCCCGAATACTTCACAGATGTAAGGTAAAATTGACATTTGTCGGAACGTAGGCGAAATCTATGGTCTTGGATTCGTTTCAGTACAGACGCAAGTCGATTGTACAGTTTGTTAGGTGATTCTGCGACAACGAGTGTGTCGTCTAAATACACGGCCACTCCGGTTGGGCCAGTTAAAATCGTATCCATTAATTTTTGGAAAATAGCTGGTGCAGTTTTGACTCCAAACGGTAGTCATGTGTACTGAAAAAGTCTCTGATGCGTATTTATTGTGAGTAATTCACGGCACGCTGGTTCAACGTCAATTTGCAAATAAGCATCTGCAAGGTCTAGTTCGGCAGAACAACTACCGCCGTTTAGAATAGTCAATAAATAGTCTGGAGCTGGTACAGGAAAATGGTGTTGTTCTAAGGCATCATTCAGACCGGTCAAGAAATCGGCGCAGATGCGTAGTGTACCGTTAGGTTTCTTTACAACGACTATTGGGGCAGCCCAGGCTGAGAATGATACTGGTATAAGAACACCTTGCTTCTCTAAGCGTTGAAGTTCCGCGTCGACTTCTGGTAGCGAAGCATATGGGACTGGTCTTTTGGGACGGAAGACTGGGGAAGCATTCGGTGTCAAGCGAAGAGAAGCTTTCATTGTGGTACAACATCCTAAACCTTTTGCAAATACTTTGTCGAATTTTTTTAGAATCTTTGTGAAATCTTTTTCGTCTTTCATTTTTACGATGCGGTGGCACACGGTGCTTAGTGGAACATCACCTAGTTTTAGATCAGCAAACCGATCTAATCCCAACAAGTTAAGGTTATTAATAACCACATAAAATACTCCATCCATTGTTATATCATTGAATGTCACTGAGCATAAAATTTTGCCGATAATCTCCAAACAATCGCCTATTGCACTTATGGTGAGCTGTTCTGTAGAGCATAGTACAGGTTTCACAATCTTAATCCATGTTTTTCTAGAAATAATAGTAATATCAGATACTGTATCAAGTTGAAGGCTTACCGTATGACCATTTATCCGAACAGAAACATACTTTCTGGCTGGTCTCTGGTGAGCGTGATTCGCGGTGGACACTGAAAGTGACTCAGCCGGCTTACTGCGTGGACGGAATCTTCTTCTAGGATGTGACCGAGTGCGTGTGTGTTTCTGTCTGCCCGAAGTTTCTTTGTGTCCCAGCATGTTGCACTTTCTGCGGCGATAGTTCTTAAACGGACAGAACTTGGCAAAATGCCATGCACCACAGTTCCAGCATCTGGATGGGGGGAGTAATTTTCTTCTTATTGGCCGGTTCGTCACAATAAGTTGAAGCGGTTGCTGGAGTGACTTGATGAGAAGTAGGTTTCTGACGAACCGCGTGAACTTGAATGTCACCATTACCACCAGACTGGACAAGGGTAGTATCATGCTTTAATTTGGTCAGTCGTTGATATTCTGTGGCAATGTCATTGAGAGACAATATTGGTTCTTGATCAAGACGGTGTAAATGTAGGCTGCAGATGAGAATTAACGACTTAAATTGGTTCTCCGATAGGTCTTTTAATTTAAACCGTTCACATTCTCTGTTTACAACTCCAACATGCGTTGAAAAACCATCTGTTTCATTCATTTTTAACCTTAAGCTACGATATCTAATATTAAACAGAGAAGAAATATCACCGAAATGTTGGTTGAGAGTTGAGCAGGTTTCAGAGAATGTTCTGTCACGAGGATTTTGGGGTAAAATTAGGTTGCTGTACTTGTCAAGTTTTGCTGCACCGAGCTTTCTGAGTAGATGCGAACTTTCCATGCATCATCCTGAGAAGCTAAATCATACATAAACAAATCTTCGTACCTCTGGAACTATGTATCAAAAGTAACATTAGATTCTGGATCATAATTAAATTCAGCAATACTATTAATAAATCCGTCAATTGAAAGTGTAGAGTTGGGAATGAGAACAGTCAAGGATGTTTCAAGATTAGATTTCAGGCTTGTGAAAAGCTTCATTAGTTTTAGTTGTTCATCCAAAAACATATTCATCTTGGTAGGATCCACAGTCACCACCACCCGTCGCCAACTGTTATGTCGCAATATAACGCCTACTGCTATACGCGAACTAACCGCAACTCTAATCTGCGAATTTGTCTGCTCCAACTGATATTCGCAACCGTGACCAATAACTCGTTAACTGATTACTCACCCCAAGCCAAAATCAAGAAGACACGAACGCAGCACTAGAAAGACTAGATTCTATTATATCCCAGCTCTGTATATAAAGTTACAAAAGCGACCTTGTAGAAATTAGAGTAATTAGCATACTAAAATGAGACAACAACCAATCACAATTAACAAGGTCCAAGCGGAGGAAATGAAGAGCAGTACCGAGTGCTGCTTACTTTACAATTAAATGAAAAATAGCAAAATTGGGAATAATTACATGAAAAGTAACTAGTTTCTTCTCTTCTTAGCATGTAAATGTTCTTATGCTTTCACTACCGTCTCAATCATGTTTAAAGACCGTGAGCATCCTTTCAAAAGATCTGTCAGGAGCTTAGCTTTATGTTTACAGTGCGGAAGAAATCTTTGATAGAATTTTATCAAGCTGTAGAATCGGTGGAGCTTTTTGAACGAGTTACGTAAACGATAGTTTTTGATGGCTTTCACGGCTTCCGAAATGGGTACGATTCCCTGGGAGTTAACAACATGGCCCAAAATTTTATGTGATTGATTGCCGAACTCGCATTTGTCAGGGTTGATTGCTATACCGTATTTCTTCAGTCGTTAGAAAAGTTGCTGTAGGTGTTCTATATGCTTTTCTGGCGTTGTACTCGCTACTATTAAGTCATCAATATATGCATACACAAAATGTAGTCAGCGAAGCACTGTATCAAAAAACTGTTGGAAGATTTGTGCCGCGTTAGTGAACTCAAATTGTATGCGAATGAATTCTTATAACCCAAAGGGTGATGTGGTTACCGTCTTGCCAATATCAGCAGGTGCCACTGGAATCTAACGATAGGCTCGGAGTTAATCAATCAATCAACCAATCAAAAAATCGTAGTTCCAGACATATTATTAGCGAAATCTAGTATATGAGGGGATCGAGTATTTATCGTCATTAGTTTACTTGTTCAAGGCGCGAAAATCGCTGCAAGGTCGCGTTTTTCTATTCTTTTTTGAAACCACATGTAGTGAGGACGCCCAAGCACTTTTCGAAGGACAGTTGACACCTAGATAAAGCAGCTTATCAAACTCTGCCTTGGCAATCGATAGATGCTTAGGACTTAATCGTCGTGGTCGAAAGTGAACAGGTGGTCCCGTTGTGTCTGTGTGATGCACGACCTCATGTTTCACTAGCGCTTTCTCATATGTAACTTTTAACAGCTCCAAAAATTTATGAAAGAGAGAAAAATACGGAAAGACCGGAGTCTGCTGTATCACCAACAAAGACATGGAAGGTGAATCGGTAAATATTCCACTTATAAAGAAGTGAGGCTCTGCACTAAGCAATCTACGACGCTTTGCATCCACTAACAGATTTTAATGCCTGGGGAAGTTAATACCGACGATTGAGGACATTGACTCTGCTAAAATAAGTTTCCACTTGAGACTAGTGTCAAGGCCCGAATTGAGCACTAATGGGCGCCCGCCATATGCTCATATCTCTGATGTATTTGCTGCACGTTAGAAGACTGTAAGATCAAAGCATTTCCTTTCTATGATAGTAGGTGGGACGACGCTTCCCTTTGCCGCTGTATCGACTAAGAATAACGTACCAATATTTCGATCCTTCACATAAAATAGACAACTGTGTTGTATCCTTTAGCCTGAGGCCGCAGCCATCAGAGACTATCGTTCTGCGATAGGCGTTTTTTAAATTTACGCGGTATGGAACACTGTTGAACCTGGTCAACAAAAGTCCAATCATACCAACAAATGGTTGCGGCGTGTGTTCTGGTTAATGAATATTTTTTTAACTATGAGACTGTCGTCTAGATCGAGTGTGGGGTGGGTTACGTAACCACAGTACTAAGATCTTTCGCCGCAGCGTTTCAACCTGTTTTTTCAAGGCGTCTATTTCTCCAGTAAATTGAGGCTTACTAAGTTGTGCAATAGTTTAAAATTGCTTTTTTTATAAATCCTATCGGCAGTATCGGCTGATCTATCAACATCAACATCACCATAGGCAAGTATTTGTTGAATATTTTGAGGCAAGCATTTCAACTATAGTAGTAAAATAGCTAGTTATCGACCTTTCTTTCGCCTAGTAGTTTTTTCATGTGATTCTTCAACTGGGAAGGCGTTCGGTAGTCTAACTGCCTAGTTTTTAGTAACTGGTCAATAGCCTGATGATCCCACAAGGGTGTGGCTCTTATAACCGTTTGTTTTAGGACGTCGTACAGTGATTTCGGGTCTTTGTTAACTAATTCGTTCATAACTTGACCGGTAATGTCGTTAGGTAGGATTGTACTAACGTACCCAAACTTTAAATTCTGTGATACAATATTACGTGCAAGAAAACAATAAGAAAAAAACCATAAAATTGAATCTAGAGAATTAAAAGGTACATTAAGGCTATCGTTGCCTACAGACTCCGTATTAAAGTATGGAGAAAGATTAGGGCTAGTGGACATTATAACACAATGACAAAACCAAAGGAAAAACGCAATGATATATAACGTACAATAAAAAATGTAAGCAAAAAATAGTTTCAAATTAATAGATAAACTCATTAACAGCTGCAGACATAAAACCAGATATAAGCTGAACATGTGAATGAAACATAATCCTTGCAAGTGAATTACGTGAATTGTCAAAATACGTCGTTAGTATATAGAAACTTTAATAATCCGTTGAGACACGAAACACGGGGAAGTGCATCTTCATTAATAATTATGAAAAATATGAGTCTAAATAACCAGTATTTATGTACTTGTATAAATTATGATACAAACGTCAGATAATAGATGATTCAAAGAAAACTAAGTGATTCCATAGGCAGTGTCGTGATTGAACAAATAAGATGGGTAATATCGACTATACGATACGGAAAATCCAGAAATCTTTCAGCCAAAGTAACGTATTCTCAGCGTCTGCTCATCACTTGGTTGGCACCAATTTATACTGCTACATTCGCAACCTCATTAGGTCTAATAACTCTCTCTCTCTCTCTCTCTATATATATATATATATACATATATATATATATATATATATATATATATATCAGGAGTAATTTCGTCTTCGTTAATAACAAGACTCATACACACACGACAATTGCAAATTACGCGCATGATCAATACGTGTGGAACGAAGATGCCACAGACAAATATTTGAACCTATCATTGTGTTAGGCGGTAACAATGTCATAACAAATACTACTACAAGTATTTATCATGAAGCAAACTTATGAAAAATTAGTGCATCCATAATATTAATAAACTTCTACAATAGTTACATGGGTTCTAGGCTACTCTATATACTCACTTCAATTAAGAAGAAATTAGTGTTAGTAGTTTGATTTCTGTTTTGATGGTATTACGATTTGATGTCATCTACTTACCTACAATTCAGTTAAAAGTTTTTCTGGTTAAATTATTAATACATTAGTATTTCACTTTAAACTTAAGCCGATTCCAACTCATTTGTATTATTTCATCAATTGTGAAACTATTTAAATATGCAACAACAATGAATGAAAATTCAAGTTCTTCTTAAATTCCTTCATTTTTGATCATTCTGGCTGTTAATAAGATTACTTGTATGAGTTAGTTAGTAGTATTACTTATATGCAATGGTCAGGAATACTCCTAGATAATACATTAATACAAATAGATAACAAAACTAGCATATAGATGTTTTAACAGTTAGTAAAAATACATTAAGTAAAATGAGAGTTCATAAAAACTATTAACTTGAAGAAACAGTGAACTTGAATTTCACGAAGTGGTATTTCACAAGTTCCACCGGACTATGTAATCCATGAATACAGTAGCAGTAAGATTTGCATATTGTATCTACAATAACAATAACAATTGAAATATTAGGGATTACTTATTCACTGCATTTATATAAACATTAAACACATTAATATTTAATAAGGAGAGGGCTTGTAACTTTTGAACGTACAGATACACGTTCGTTGGTTGTTACATTAATAAACTCTATTCGTGCTTCATTCTGACTTCGGATATATAATGATTGCTGACTGTGTTTTTTTGATGCCAGTCAAATTAATAGCGAAACGTATAGTGTTATAATATATCGGTCGAATGACTAAGCCTTTCTATAACTATGTCCTCGTCCACTTACCCAAATACTAAAATACAATAGAAAGTTCAGAAATCGCCAGTTTTTTATAAAAAGAGATACCTATGGTATGTTCAGCAGTAGTGATTAGATGTTGGTTCGGAAAGGCGATTCGATAGTTTAAGCTATGACCTGAAAATCTGCAGTGCAAGGAATAGAAAAGATTTCCGTAACATAAAAGGATTGTTATGAGAATTCAACAGTAAGTAGTAATGTATGTATACAAATATCTCAGATCTATCCAGGTGTACATTAATAGCAGCCGAAGTTTAAGCTTATGAATTAATTGAAAAATCCTAATCACAGGTGAATACAATACGTAATGAAGCTGAATTGATGCTTAAAGTAGTGTATAACCTCATCATCGTTTCATAAGAGTATCACAGAATGTCAGAGATAATTTAATGTTTAAACAATAGTTTGGAGTGTATGATGCTAACATACTGGTATTAAGAAAATCATGGACAGAATATGGCCTAATATTTATGTGATAGTTAAGATTGGTAAATATGCAAATAACTGTTTATTGGTTATCGACCAACAGACACGTTTTACATGTTAGTGGTTGATTTACTGATAACGAGAATAAAGAACAATTTATGTGTTCCGAATGAAATATACTCGTGGTTTTCACTAAATCAAGTGATATTTTTCAATTACTGTGGTCATAATGTCATAACATTTTCGACAGTTTTTAAACAAGGTAAAGTGAATATTCAGTAACCATAGTTCCCCATCTTCACAGACTACAATTAATCAAGCTTATAATGACAAACATATTCTAGTAGTCTCTATGGCCAAGTAACTGACTATTACTATTATTTAATGGTCATAAAAGACAGATAATAAATAATAGATGTAAGGATATATTATGAACACTTCATTAATATATCTGTTATGGAAGCTGAGAGGTAATGTCAGGATGACAACGTATACTTACCAATGAACGTAAATTAAATTAAAAAGCTGGATATCCAGGTTTCTAGAACCTTAGAGAAACTTGCCAAAGTAGGGTAAATAACGAAATAAACCCAATGGAGAAAATATCTTAGGTCACTTTTATTAGAAGTTTGCGTCGATGAAGTCATCCAGAATGATGATGATGAAAACTCTGTAGTTAGACCACCAAGCTCAAAAAACGCAATATTACCAAAACAATACAGATGTACTCTCACATAAACACTATTCATGGTTAGATGAACAAATAATTATTTCGTAGAAGACTAAGTAGTGTGTGAATTCATACTATTGTTTTTATAATAAACGAGTGTTACCGGTACTTGTTTCTGTCTACACTGGCTTGGATATAACTGATTTGTTTTTCGAATGAGACAAACGTATGGGTTCTTACTGATTTTTGTACGGTTCATGATACGATACAGTTAATTCATCTAGAGTAGCCTACTTATATGTCTGATTCCATCGATAGTCAATACAGTGAATGTGAAACGTTATCTCTAATATTTTGCATTTCAATCGGATACTATAACTTGTTCCGTCTCAACCCACAGCTACTTCAAAAGACTAGAGTTGTTGGAAGATTTATATTGTAGAGAAATACTGAGACAAGACTAGCGAACAACATTTATATGATCATATGCATATTTATATCAATTAATTCACAGTAAAATCATTTACATTTTTATAAACATAATTGAATGTTGTAGAATGTACTCCGGAATAGGGCTCACAATTGAAATAAAACCAATATGATGAAAGTTTACAAATGAAGTTTACAAAATAATCAGTGCAACTCCTTTCACTTGATTTTATGAACAATTGAATTTTTGGGCATTTTTAATCCCCAACACCTTCCCTACCTTGTTAATAGCGCGTTGCTTTGGGACTTATTTGTAGTTGTACCGTCTTCCGCAGACATCGGTTGAACCATCTTCTTGTTTGTAATTTCGGTTCATGAGCTTTGCCTTTTTGTTTATTTTTGTAGTTGGACAAATTTAAAGTAACCAATAAAGTATCTAAATGGATTGTTGCAGTTGTAATAGACTAGGACATCTTTCTCTTGGGTAGTCGACTAAAGTGTCTCATCTATTTATCTTTCCCCACTATCACTTCAAATAACACTGTCCCTTGCCTTCATGTCATATATCCTTCTATCCATTTGTTCTCTTGATGACGGTAATCACGGGCGAATACTTGTGTACCAGATTCGAATCCTGGGGGGAGGGGTGGGGAGGATTTCTTTGAGTTATCGAGTATGTCTGTGTCAGTATGGTATATTGAGTTGTCATAAGTTTTTGGCTCATCAAAGCTTCAGCTAGTGATATTTTGTTCCGAGTGACATCGTTTAATGTAGTACGACAAACCAACAAGAAGTTTTGTAAACTATCAACCACTCCATATCCTCTTCAACTTCAGCAGCTCGCTTTTGAATGTATCAATAAAATACCGAAAAAATCAAAGTTATTTTTTATTTCATTGTAATTCAAATTGTGATGGCATTTTAACTTTATCATACAAAACTACGTCGTTATACAGAATGTTGTAATTTCGGTATTGCTGTTAATTGTTATATTATGCTTTCAAGAAGTACACTGAAATTAATTACATCATCATCATCATCATCATATGACAATTATAAGCCATATATATACATCAAATGGAAGCAGTAATTAGTAGAATATTAACTGATAGTCAGTTACTCACCTTCGTTGCTATTATTATTAAAGCTGCATTTATCTGACAGAGTAAAACTCAATAAATTTTGAATGTGATTTTATGCTACTTAATTAGCTTCCATTACGTCTCGTGTCTTGACAAATCCAAATGAAGTTGTTCATCAATAATTCTGCCTACTAATAGGTATCGTAAGATGACATATACAATTTATTGAATTTTATTCAGTTAGATACAATCAACGGTAATAAAGCCAACACTTAGATTCAATCGGAATTTTTGATCCTTGTAATTACTACTTGTCTGCTTTCAGTAGTAACATTAGATGTTAATACAATTCATTGAGAAGAAAAGAGATAAATTAAACAGTTTTGATTGATGAAATTTAATCAATTGTCTGTCAAACAATTGGTGTGCTAATTATAAATTGGTGTGTATCCAATTTTATCATACTACTAGTAATTATTAAACTAACTGTGTTAGCAATAGTTCCCAATTTATTGTACATTGATTTAAATCGTATGCCCAGTTCCACCATTTACACACTAGTCACTAAGAGCTTTCAGTTAGACATCAATGTGAATAATAACTGCTTTCTATGAAACTATAATTTTAAAGCATTTTTACAGACTGAAATTGACTAGGCTCTGTTACCATTTGGGCATCATTAGTGGATTGTCTTAATACACCAGTAATTTATAATTATACGTTAAGTTGGACTGTGACTAGGAATAGTAATCTGGAGCACACGTTCCTTCCTATTTGGGACTCATCAGATAGATGTACATTAACCCGAGTGTTGTTAATCACATTGTGGAGTGGATTTAGTCTGTAATAGAATTAACTTAAACAGCTTAAATCTGAGCCACTTTAAAGATGACTTTAAGACGTTTTGTTCCACAAACATCAATGAGAATACAGTAAGATCAGAATGGATCAATTTTCATGGAATTCGGACCAACTTTTATTGAATATTAAGACTAGATGTAGAATAATATGCCACCTCTTAAAGAAATGTTTAGTAAAAGATAAAGATAAATATACAAGTCAATAAACAACATAGTCAATTAAGCCGTAAATTGAAAATCTTGTTTTGCTCAAGTATTGTGTAGAAGAGGCAAAGTACAATGAGTCTTATTTTAATAACGATGCCAAAAAGCTTGTACCTAAAGCAAGTTCCATATATAACTACTAAATAGTACTAGCAAATACTACTCACAAATATGTTTTAAGTTGAATAAAACGTATTTCTAACTTTACATATTGTCCTAACCTTAACTACTAATCCTATGCCATAAATTTAACTGGAAATTTTAAATCGTATTGCTAATATTATTCTGTACTGTGAATGGCATTTTTAATCCTAAATCCCATTGATATTACTGAACTTAATGTTAATCCTTACAATAAAGACTATTGTTAACCCTAAATCCTGATACGACATTACAATCCTATTGCGTAGTTTCAATAAAACTTCCTTTTTTCTAGCCTAAATACTTATCCTTGATATAATGTTTTACGATATTATCATTTAAATCTCTAGCAGTAATCAGTAGGTGTTATCCTGGTTCTCATTGGTATGGTCGTATAAGTCGACTCTACAGTGAGCATATATAATTTGAAAGCGTTTTGCATTGTTCTGTTGATATGACTATGAAGTCAATTGAATAATCAATCTGTATCCTGAGCTGACTGCCTCGATACAGTAGTTGTTAACAAGTACTACTAAAGTTGAATTGTGGCTCGGAAGTGAAATCCATGAACGAAAAGAAACAAAACATTTACAAATTATATGTAAATGTTAGTTGTCAAGCTACGGTTATCCGGACTTAGTAGTTTACTAATTAATAAGGTGGCGCTTATCACAAACAGATTGAGTTCGAATTCAAATGTAGACATCAACACTAAGATAGTAAATCTTGCTTAGTAGTCACAACTAAGGCAAAATATACAATTCTATATTTTATTTGTTACCCACAATCCAACTTTTGTCATACTTTCTATTCAAATGTTTTTTTCCAATATCATACCTATAATTCATTTTCCTAATTGTGACTTAATTACTGTTTACACTGTTTCTGACTTATTAAGTATGTAATTTTAGAAATGACATGTGGGTGTGAATGGCATTGCTAGAGAAGATTCAGTCAACGAATAAAACCATTTGGTTTATGGAAAGAGCCAGAAAGGGAATTGTTTTTATTTATTGAAAAAATTGAAGTACAAAGGAGTAGCATAGATCTGTTAACAGTACATTAATTGTTTGAAAATATACTTTTGTACAGTGATGCATAATTAAAAGAAATAGTAGGTAATGAATAACTAAACACTAGTACCATTTACCTGGTGTTCAGATGGTAGGATTGCTGCTTCAATCAATCTCCAATGAATAAGCATTATTCGAGAGACCTAAAAGAACCTTGACTTGATTACGTAGTGGTGTCGTGGATTTGCTGTACCAAGGGATCCAGTACTAGAACGAAACAGATATCCAGTATTTTTTAGTTTTCAATGGTGCTCAAACATGATCGACTTGTGATGGACGCAAACAACAAGTTACAAATCAATCTCTAAAAAAACCATCTCAACTGATTAAACAATGAGTTACCTGTTGTCTGAGCTAATGAACAATTGAATGTAACTGTAGTTCAGGCTTAAACTTTTATATGTTAACTAACATTAACCGTGGTGTAGACCATACTTCATGCTTTCTATTCGAATTATTTCAATTTGTTTATGTATATGAAGCGCCCTCACTTTAAATCTTATGAATCCTGTTGATTTTCTTATTCTAAAGAATGTAAATCTATCGCAAATCTACTCACAAGCTTCCTGATCTCTCATTCAAGGATTTAATGAATATACTCTAAACATAGTTTGCTTTCCTTTATAATTACTTTCAGCTTTCCGGATGTGTTTAGTCATATAAACAGCATTAAGATCATTGTACTTAATTTCATATACACACTTGTGTTGGTCATCTTTTTGAAATCATCTCTTTTACTGTTATTTATGTAAACGTGATTGCATAATTAGTAGGGCAGTCAATTTCATTATAATGACTATTTAGATTCCTTTTAATTCCACCTATTGTTTCTTTATGATAGAGGGGATAACAGTGTTAATTTAGTCTGTGTTTAGAAACTATTTTCTTCCCGAACGAACTCTTCACTTGTATTTCACAATCTTGTCCAGTAACATTTTAGGATGATTTATTGACCTAAGTACTAATATGATGAAATTGAATTCCGCTTGTTTATCTGAGGTATCTGTGATAAGTCTACATCTGTTTATTAAGTATTTTTAACAACTATAGCTTTTCATGTAAGTAAATGTGACAATTTGTAATCAAGATAACTCCTAGTGTGTGATGATGTTTGGAAGTTACTAGTTTTTGTATTAGTGCTAAAACTTATTTCAACCGAATGATCAAGAAACATTAGTTTTCAGTCAGCAGATCATGTCTCCATGGTCATGTAAGTAATTTTCGACATATTAGGGATATTTTCGAAAAGTCTATCCTTTTTGTTACACTTGATAATAACAAAACATGCACAATCAATAAAAACTTGAATTTATATCCAGGGGTATAAGTGGTTAGTGACCCTGTAAAGCAACTAGTATAACACACCCCATCCTTCTTATGATCACTGGAATAAAAATGAACGCCATAATCTTTAAACACACTAAATCAAAATCAATGGTAGTGATGACTGTGTAATTGATCAGTAACAAAAAATGACAAATATGACAGTTGGGACACCATTTATTGCACATTTTTCAATGATTATAATTATGTTAATTATAACCCCCCCCTAACAAGTGATCTTTATCTTGTATCAGCTGATATAACTCTGGACACATTGTACTTTTTGCTGTTATATATATACTCGGTGTGTGATTGAACTCAGTTTGAAGGTCACTTTCCTACGGTGATTATCTCGGTTCTCTGCCTGTTGGATTTACGTCCTGTTCAAATATTATTTTAGTACATGCACTTATCTGGTTGTTTGTAAATGTTTATTAGTCAGTTAGATATACGATGGTTTATAGATAATTTGGAATCAAGTTAGTACTAAACATAGTGCAATCGTACTAATTTGTGAACTGAATTCACTCCAGTCAGAAGTCAGTAATGATTCGTTTCATAGTCATAATACATCAATGTATCCATCAGAAGGTATTACGCTTTATTCAAGTTGTTAATATTCATCTACCAATTGTTCTCTCACTTTTTTTCTATGTAACTACCATTACTAATTATTAAGATATAAAATTTCATCTCCCTTGATGGTGCTTTCTAATTGAAGAAATAAAGTACATCATTGAAATTTCATACATTATGCCTTATATACAACTTTAATACTGACAGACGCAACGATAATTTCATCTCCATCTTCATTAAGTCATAATCAGATTGTTTGAGTTCATCTCTTACACAGAACCCTTTTACAAATCTTCATAATCATTACATCATAATCCAATCAATCAAGAGTTATTCATATAAGAAAGTATTTACATACAAACATCCTTTCAAAATAAAATATGAATACAATTGAAAATAAAGAGTATACTAATATATTATACAATGAATTCTAACATATCAGGATGTATAGCCTTTACACTAAGAACTTCAACCAGTCAAGTCAGCATTAGTTGATATTTGGATGATTATGAAATCACTGTTGTTTGTACTAAGAATTAATTTACTGATCATTAATGAATTATGCAAAATCCACTAACCGATTCATAATAACTTGTGTAAGCACAAGAGATCAACACATTTCCAGATAACGAACACACTTAATTAAGAAAAAGTAGATATAAAACAAGAATTATTACGACAGGTATACCTCATATATACATAAATTAAGAACCACAATCAAGCGAATTCTACATTGGTTAGGCATCCATCGTTTAACACAAATGTCCTAGGTCTGGTCCCCTGGCGAAATCGAGGGTATGCACTGTTAGAGAGTTCCTTATTACCACTAAACAGCCGTCAGTGGCTATATGATACTTAATTGAACCCAACTAATATCTATTTGTGACGAAGGCATTCACTTGAATTCCATTCGATTAAACAATCATCAACAGACTACAAAAGTGAACAGATAACACTTCATTGTCAACATATTTTCATTTGATGTACCGTTGACGATATGGAAACAGGTGATTTCACGATTCATTACTACTCTCATTTATTTACTTTGTTGAAATGAAACTCTATGCAGATTGATATTCTGCTAAGAACTTCAAAAACTTGAATGTTCGGGTGACCAATCAGTTTGTGATTTATGTGAATGAAAGCAATCAAGTGAATTCACTAAGTAGTATGTCAATAATGTAAAGTAAACAGATTTCTAGTACAATTTAGAAAATTGACATTGTGATATCCTTTAGAAGTACAGTAAGTGAAGTGGCGGTAGTCAACGCATAGAGTAATATTTTATGAATTTTAAAACGCATGAAATAGCATTGGAGATTATCTCCTGTCAGTTAATTGATTCGTATATGCTTGATTCCTTAAATCTCTATTTCATAAATATGATTGATGTGGAAGAGGTCAATCAGCTTAGTAACTAACACCGTGAGATTCAACCAAATTAGTCTTTTTTGCACTTTTAAGAAGATATAAATATCAGTGTGGATCATATCATAAATTACTACTTACTTCCAATCGTTTCATTCTCTATCTAGAGTAACGTGAATTTACCTTGAAATGATTCCTGTATCTCAGTCATCACTGATTACTTTAACATCAATTTGTTTAATTGTGTGTTCTTGTGTTCATGCATTGATTGATCAGCATACAAGAGTCAAGTTATTAACTCTACATAATGATGCAAGAAAATCAGTTGACTATGGATTTTTAGATGGCCAGCCATTTGTTCGATCAATGAAACCAATGGTAAGATGAATATTTTATACTTTTTGATGTTGAATTAAGATAGATATTTTTGTGAAAATTAGTTTTTTTATTTGAATAAGTACTAAATAAATTTGGTGTTGGTAGGGTACCATTCAAAACCAGGGAGCACAAGATAGATGTTTCGTTCTTATGTAAAACTGCTGAATTACAGTAATCAGCTCACTAATGACTAACTTCAAGTTGTTTCTGAAGCTCTGGTGGGAAGACGTCACTAGTAGAGTTTAGACTTGTCTAGGGTGAAATAATTATCACTAATGACAGTCGATGATCGTCAAGCTACATACAATAAGCTTATAGAAGTGTGGATTCTACCATTAGTGCCAACCCAGTTGTGCAAATGGTTTGATGTTCGCCAACCTGAAGCCCCTGGAGTACGATCTGCTGTGCACACTTCTTGAGAGTTCCTCACTAGAACAAAACGGCTAGTTAGTGCTCCTTAATTTACAATGGTACTTTCCCAATATCCTTTTGTGATATATTTAATTAAATTATTGGAATATAGTTTTTCTATACATTGACACTATAAAATTGATTATTCAATACAAAAATACCGATCAGTTAGTTGAAAACATACAGGATGAAGTCGAAATAAAGAAAAAAAATTTATAATCCCTAACAAATCTATTCTCTCCAATCAATGTCTCATAATCTCAAAGAATGTTTTATGAATCGTTACTGTGTATAGTTACTCGTAGTAAATTATCCTATTGACGATTACATATAAAAGTGTCATTACCAAAGGAATAAGTAGTGATATAAAATTGTTCATTGTAGAACTACCAAATAAACACCACACAATAAAAGTTAATGCAAATAGAGTAGGTATAATTAAATAATGAAAATATTCTCAATGATGATGATGATGATGTTGATGATGATGATGAAAATCCTAAGAAATCATTCTACCGTCGAATAATGACACCAGATAATTAGATGTAAATAGGACAAATTATCTGAATACGACTACACTTAGATCATCATAGTTACATTGAATACATAGAAAAATTAGTTGAACTGAATTGGTTGACAAAGTCAATAAAGGAAACAAAAGTGTTATGGAATACAAAAAAAGGAATAAAAATAGAAAAAATTAAAAATTAAAAAATGAATAAAAAACAAGATAAAAGAGATATATGATGTAAAAACAAGCAAAAATAAAAAAAACCAAAAAAACAAAACAGTAAAAATTAAACAAAAGTATTCTTTAAATTATAGGGAGAAAACAGACAAAAATATGAGAAAATAGAAAAAAATGCACAACAAGTAAATGAACGGAGAGAATACAAATTAAAAGAACCAGAAAATAACAACAAAATAATAGACGTACCAGGGCGAAACCTAACGAGAAAAGTTACTATAGAAAAATTAACAACATTCAAAGATCCACAGAAACACAAGGGTTCAATGCAAATATCACTACATGATGAAAGCAAAGACATCAAACCACACATAATATATACAGTACAAGAACATCATGAACACAACAAACCAGTTCACATAACTCTACATCATACGACCAAGGATATCAAACGACACAGATTGGACGAATTCCATGAACCACATAAACACAATGAGTCATATCACATAACAGAACATCATCCGTTCAAATATAGCGAACAACACAATTTATACTCACTCGAAGAACCACACGAACACAAAACACCAATTCATATATCTCTACATCATACGACCAAGGATATCAAACGACACAGATTGGACGAATTCCATGAACCACATAAACACAATGAGTCATATCACATAACAGAACATCATCCGTTCAAATATAGCGAACAACACAATTTTAACTCACTCGAAGAACCACACGAACACAAAACACCAATTCATATATCTCTACATCATACGACCAAGGATATCAAACGACACAGATTGGACGAATTCCATGAACCACATAAACACAATGAGTCATATCACATAACAGAACATCATCCGTTCAAATATAGCGAACAACACAATTTTAACTCACTCGAAGAACCACACGAACACAAAACACCAATTCATATATCTCTACATCATTCGACCAAGGATATCAAACGACACAGATTGGACGAATTCCATGAACCACATAAACACAATGAGTCATATCACATAACAGAACATCATCCGTTCAAATATAGCGAAAAAGACAATTTATACACACTCGAAGAACCACACGAACACAAAACACCAATTCATATATCTCTACATCATACGACCAAGGATATCAAACGACACAGATTGGACGAATTCCATGAACCACATAAACACAATGAGTCATATCACATAACAGAACATCATCCGTTCAAATATAGCGAACAACACAATTTTAACTCACTCGAAGAACCACACGAACACAAAACACCTTTTCACATATCTCTACATCATGCGACCAAGGATATCAAACGACACAGATTGGACGAATTCCATGAACCACATAAACACAATGAGTCATATCACATAACAGAACATCATCCGTTCAAATATAGCGAACAACACAATTTTAACTCACTCGAAGAACCACACGAACACAAAACACCTTTTCACATATCTCTACATCATGCGACCAAGGATATCAAACGACACAGATTGGACGAATTCCATGAACCACATAAACACAATGAGTCATATCACATAACAGAACATCATCCGTTCAAATATAGCGAACAACACAATTTTAACTCACTCGAAGAACCACACGAACACAAAACACCAATTCACATATCTCTACATCATTCGACCAAGGATATCAAACGACACAGATTTGACAAATTCCATGAACCACATAAACACAATGAGTCATATCACATAACAGAACATCATCCGTTCAAATATAGCGAACAACACAATTTTAACTCACTCGAAGAACCACACGAACACAAAACACCAATTCACATATTTCTACATCATACGACCAAGGATATCAAACGACACAGATTGGACGAATTCCATGAACCACATAAACACAATGAGTCACATCACATAACAGAACATCATCCGTTCAAATATAGCGAAAAAGACAATTTATACACACTCGAAGAACCACACGAACACAAAACACATATTCATATATCTCTACATCATAGGACAAGGGATAACAAACGACAGAGATTGGACCAACTACATGAACCACATAGACACCGAAAGTCCTATAACATAACAGAATATTATCCTGAAAGACACCACACATATCATCTATCATACAAATTCCGGAAACCACACAAACACAACAAGACAATTCGCATAACAGTACGTCATCCAAATATACACCACACACATCATCTATCATACAAATTTCGGAAACCACACAAACACAACAAGACAATTCGCATAACAGTACGTCACCCAAATATACACCACACACATCATCTATCATACAAATTCCGGAAACCACACAAACACAACAAGACAATTCGCATAACAGTACGTCACCCAAATATACACCACACACATCATCTATCATACAAATTCCGGAAACCACACAAACACAACAAGACAATTCGCATATCAGTGCGTCATCCAAATATACACCACACACATCATCTATCATACAAATTCCGGAAACCACACAAACACAACAAGACAATTCGCATATCAGTGCGTCATCCAAATATACACCACACACATCATCTATCATACAAATTCCGGAAACCACACAAACACAACAAGACAATTCGCATATCAGTGCGTCACCCAATTATACACCACACACATCATCTATCATACAAATTCCGGAAACCACACAAACACAACAAGACGATTCGCATAACAGTACGTCATCCAAATATACACCACACACATCATCTAT
This sequence comes from Schistosoma japonicum, assembly GCA_025215515.1. Classification (NCBI taxonomy): domain Eukaryota; kingdom Metazoa; phylum Platyhelminthes; class Trematoda; order Strigeidida; family Schistosomatidae; genus Schistosoma; species Schistosoma japonicum. The sequence continues at coordinate 15,444,079 of CM046066.1, forward strand.
CATACAAATTCCGGAAACCACACAAACACAACAAGACAATTCGCATATCAGTGCGTCACCCAAATATACACCACACACATCATCTATCATACAAATTCCGGAAACCACACAAACACAACAAGACAATTCGCATAACAGTACGTCATCCAAATATACACCACACACATCATCTATCATACAAATTCCGGAAACCACACAAACACAACAAGACAATTCGCATATCAGTGCGTCATCCAAATATACACCACACACATCATCTATCATACAAATTCCGGAAACCACACAAACACAACAAGACAATTCGCATATCAGTGCGTCATCCAAATATACACCACACACATCATCTATCATACAAATTCCGGAAACCACACAAACACAACAAGACAATTCGCATATCAGTGCGTCATCCAAATATACACCACACACATCATCTATCATACAAATTCCGGAAACCACACAAACACAACAAGACAATTCGCATATCAGTGCGTCATCCAAATATACACCACACACATCATCTATCATACAAATTCCGGAAACCACACAAACACAACAAGACAATTCGCATAACAGTACGTCATCCAAATATACACCACACACATCATCTATCATACAAATTCCGGAAACCACACAAACACAACAAGACAATTCGCATATCAGTGCGTCATCCAAATATACACCACACACATCATCTATCATACAAATTCCGGAAACCACACAAACACAACAAGACAATTCGCATATCAGTGCGTCATCCAAATATACACCACACACATCATCTATCATACAAATTCCGGAAACCACACAAACACAACAAGACAATTCGCATATCAGTGCGTCATCCAAATATACACCACACACATCATCTATCATACAAATTCCGGAAACCACACAAACACAACAAGACAATTCGCATATCAGTGCGTCATCCAAATATACACCACACACATCATCTATCATACAAATTCCGGAAACCACACAAACACAACAAGACAATTCGCATATCAGTGCGTCATCCAAATATACACCACACACATCATCTATCATACAAATTCCGGAAACCACACAAACACAACAAGACAATTCGTATATCAGTGCGTCATCCAAATATACACCACACACATCATCTATCATACAAATTCCGGAAACCACACAAACACAACAAGACAATTCGCATATCAGTGCGTCATCCAAATATACACCACACACATCATCTATCATACAAATTCCGGAAACCACACAAACACAACAAGACAATTCGCATAACAGTACGTCATCCAAATATACACCACACACATCATCTATCATACAAATTCCGGAAACCACACAAACACAACAAGACAATTCGCATATCAGTGCGTCATCCAAATATACACCACACACATCATCTATCATACAAATTCCGGAAACCACACAAACACAACAAGACAATTCGCATATCAGTGCGTCATCCAAATATACACCACACACATCATCTATCATACAAATTCCGGAAACCACACAAACACAACAAGACAATTCGCATATCAGTGCGTCATCCAAATATACACCACACACATCATCTATCATACAAATTCCGGAAACCACACAAACACAACAAGACAATTCGCATATCAGTGCGTCATCCAAATATACACCACACACATCATCTATCATACAAATTCCGGAAACCACACAAACACAACAAGACAATTCGCATATCAGTGCGTCATCCAAATATACACCACACACATCATCTATCATACAAATTCCGGAAACCACACAAACACAACAAGACAATTCGCATATCAGTGCGTCATCCAAATATACACCACACACATCATCTATCATACAAATTCCGGAAACCACACAAACCCAACAAGACAATTAGCATATCAGTGCGTCATCCAAATATACACCACACACATCATCTATCATACAAATTCCGGAAACCACACAAACACAACAAGACAATTCGCATATCAGTGCGTCATCCAAATATACACCACACACATCATGTATCATACAAATTCCGGAAACCACACAAACACAACAAGACAATTCGCATAACAGTACGTCATCCAAATATACACCACACACATCATCTATCATACAAATTTCGGAAACCACACAAACACAACAAGACAATTCGCATAACAGTACGTCACCCAAATATACACCACACACATCATCTATCATACAAATTCCGGAAACCACACAAACACAACAAGACAATTCGCATAACAGTACGTCACCCAAATATACACCACACACATCATCTATCATACAAATTCCGGAAACCACACAAACACAACAAGACAATTCGCATATCAGTGCGTCATCCAAATATACACCACACACATCATCTATCATACAAATTCCGGAAACCACACAAACACAACAAGACAATTCGCATATCAGTGCGTCATCCAAATATACACCACACACATCATCTATCATACAAATTCCGGAAACCACACAAACACAACAAGACAATTCGCATAACAGTACGTCATCCAAATATACACCACACACATCATCTATCATACAAATTCCGGAAACCACACAAACACAACAAGACAATTCGCATATCAGTGCGTCATCCAAATATACACCACACACATCATCTATCATACAAATTCCGGAAACCACACAAACACAACAAGACAATTCGCATATCAGTGCGTCATCCAAATATACACCACACACATCATCTATCATACAAATTCCGGAAACCACACAAACACAACAAGACAATTCGCATATCAGTGCGTCATCCAAATATACACCACACACATCATCTATCATACAAATTCCGGAAACCACACAAACACAACAAGACAATTCGCATATCAGTGCGTCATCCAAATATACACCGCACACATCATCTATCATACAAATTCCGGAAACCACACAAACACAACAAGACAATTCGCATATCAGTGCGTCATCCAAATATACACCACACACATCATCTATCATACAAATTCCGGAAACCACACAAACACAACAAGACAATTCGCATATCAGTGCGTCATCCAAATATACACCACACACATCATCTATCATACAAATTCCGGAAACCACACAAACACAACAAGACAATTCGCATAACAGTACGTCATCCAAATATACACCACACACATCATCTATCATACAAATTCCGGAAACCACACAAACACAACAAGACAATTCGCATAACAGTACGTCATCCAAATATACACCACACACATCATCTATCATACAAATTCCGGAAACCACACAAACACAACAAGACAATTCGCATATCAGTGCGTCATCCAAATATACACCGCACACATCATCTATCATACAAATTCCGGAAACCACACAAACACAACAAGACAATTCGCATATCAGTGCGTCATCCAAATATACACCACACACATCATCTATCATACAAATTCCGGAAACCACACAAACACAACAAGACAATTCGCATATCAGTGCGTCATCCAAATATACACCACACACATCATCTATCATACAAATTCCGGAAACCACACAAACACAACAAGACAATTCGCATATCAGTGCGTCATCCAAATATACACCACACACATCATCTATCATACAAATTCCGGAAACCACACAAACACAACAAGACAATTCGCATATCAGTGCGTCATCCAAATATACACCACACACATCATCTATCATACAAATTCCGGAAACCACACAAACACAACAAGACGATTCGCATATCAGTGCGTCATCCAAATATACACCACACACATCATCTATCATACAAATTCCGGAAACCACACAAACACAACAAGACAATTCGCATATCAGTGCGTCATCCAAATATACACCGCACACATCATCTATCATACAAATTCCGGAAACCACACAAACACAACAAGACAATTCGCATATCAGTGCGTCATCCAAATATACACCACACACATCATCTATCATACAAATTCCGGAAACCACACAAACACAACAAGACAATTCGCATAACAGTACGTCATCCAAATATACACCACACACATCATCTATCATACAAATTCCGGAAACCACACAAACACAACAAGACAATTCGCATATCAGTGCGTCATCCAAATATACACCACACACATCATCTATCATACAAATTCCGGAAACCACACAAACACAACAAGACAATTCGCATATCAGTGCGTCATCCAAATATACACCACACACATCATCTATCATACAAATTCCGGAAACCACACAAACACAACAAGACAATTCGCATATCAGTGCGTCATCCAAATATACACCACACACATCATCTATCATACAAATTCCGGAAACCACACAAACACAACAAGACAATTCGCATATCAGTGCGTCATCCAAATATACACCGCACACATCATCTATCATACAAATTCCGGAAACCACACAAACACAACAAGACAATTCGCATATCAGTGCGTCATCCAAATATACACCACACACATCATCTATCATACAAATTCCGGAAACCACACAAACACAACAAGACAATTCGCATATCAGTGCGTCATCCAAATATACACCACACACATCATCTATCATACAAATTCCGGAAACCACACAAACACAACAAGACAATTCGCATAACAGTACGTCATCCAAATATACACCACACACATCATCTATCATACAAATTCCGGAAACCACACAAACACAACAAGACAATTCGCATAACAGTACGTCATCCAAATATACACCACACACATCATCTATCATACAAATTCCGGAAACCACACAAACACAACAAGACAATTCGCATATCAGTGCGTCATCCAAATATACACCGCACACATCATCTATCATACAAATTCCGGAAACCACACAAACACAACAAGACAATTCGCATATCAGTGCGTCATCCAAATATACACCACACACATCATCTATCATACAAATTCCGGAAACCACACAAACACAACAAGACAATTCGCATATCAGTGCGTCATCCAAATATACACCACACACATCATCTATCATACAAATTCCGGAAACCACACAAACACAACAAGACAATTCGCATATCAGTGCGTCATCCAAATATACACCACACACATCATCTATCATACAAATTCCGGAAACCACACAAACACAACAAGACAATTCGCATATCAGTGCGTCATCCAAATATACACCACACACATCATCTATCATACAAATTCCGGAAACCACACAAACACAACAAGACGATTCGCATATCAGTGCGTCATCCAAATATACACCACACACATCATCTATCATACAAATTCCGGAAACCACACAAACACAACAAGACAATTCGCATATCAGTGCGTCATCCAAATATACACCGCACACATCATCTATCATACAAATTCCGGAAACCACACAAACACAACAAGACAATTCGCATATCAGTGCGTCATCCAAATATACACCACACACATCATCTATCATACAAATTCCGGAAACCACACAAACACAACAAGACAATTCGCATATCAGTGCGTCATCCAAATATACACCACACACATCATCTATCATACAAATTCCGGAAACCACACAAACACAACAAGACAATTCGCATAACAGTACGTCATCCAAATATACACCACACACATCATCTATCATACAAATTCCGGAAACCACACAAACACAACAAGACAATTCGCATATCAGTGCGTCATCCAAATATACACCACACACATAATCTATCATACAAATTCCGGAAACCACACAAACACAACAAGACAATTCGCATATCAGTGCGTCATCCAAATATACACCACACACATCATCTATCATACAAATTCCGGAAACCACACAAACACAACAAGACAATTCGCATAACAGTACGTCACCCAAATATACACCACACACATCATCTATCATACAAATTCCGGAAACCACACAAACACAACAAGACAATTCGCATAACAGTACGTCACCCAAATATACACCACACACATCATCTATCATACAAATTCCGGAAACCACACAAACACAACAAGACAATTCGCATATCAATACGTCATTCAAAAATAAAGCATAAACTTGACCATTACCCTTTCAAACACCCGTCGTATATTCGCCTTTCTAATAATTCCAATCATCATGTTGTTACTTGGAAATGTCGTTATGTTAAACGTTGTTCCCCTTTTGTTTCTGTTTAATCTGTTTTTTTTCGTCTCTGATCTGTATTCGTCTAAACTCTTCAGTATTTTTTTATTTTGGTGTTATGGTCAGTTTCATGTTTTCATTCTGTTTTACATGTTATATTTTGTTGTTTTCTTTCTTTTTTTCAGTATGTTATTTTGGCCAATGGTAATTTTTGTCTGTAATTGATGTATCTTAATTTGTTGTTGTTGTTTTTTTTTTTGGATTTATGAATACACTTTATTCAATAAAGTGTTTATTCATGGTTGCGTTTTTTTACGGAAATTACCTGTTTGTTGTATTGCGTTTAATACGTCTACTGTAACAATCATCATACTGTGTAGACCAAGATTGATAATTTTTAATATATTCGAAGCGTTAATTAATTGATTCCAGTGACTTGTGTTCTTCTGCATAATGAGCTTATATCCGAGTGTATAAGTTCTGTAATTAACACAACTAGTCAATATTTCTAAACATTGAATATAGTTAATTGCAGTATATAAAACTAATGAATTATGTTAATTGATCCCTGTTAAGAATTTATAATTAAGAAGTTGTAGAATGGTGTCACTGCAAGTTTTTTAGTGCTTTTTAAGTATACACTTGTGTACAATAATAAAACAGAGATTGGCAATACAGAGCTTTAAAATAGTCAAATGTTCCATATCATCAGTTCTTGTTATTGTTACGTCTTTCAGCGTACGTTGTGTATATTTGCTGTCGTGAAAAAATGATTATTTTATCAAACGTCATTTAGTTTTGCTTAGTTGATAAATGCGTGTCTACCCTATGCCCATTTAGTTTCAAGACAGAATTGGAAGAACTCAAGACGACATACCAATCAAACAGGATCATATTATGTTTCACACATTCCTTTATATATACATAAAGCCTAACCACACAAAGAACCAATTAGGAAACTGGCATTAATAGAAAATAGCAGTAATAATGAATGTGACCTGGAGTACGTATGTACAATTGATTAACTAAAGTTCATCAATGAGATATGACATAATAACAGTTAGTATTGAGAAAGAACAAGAAGAGCAAAGAAATTTCTTCTCAGTTAATTTTTCATCAAAGCTCTACACTAATATATCTACATATAAGTTTACAATAAGTTTCAAATCATTACCAGATAACAGATATTATGTAATCAACAGTATGTCAATCCATTCACTTATCATGTGAACACTTTCAAAATGATAATTACCTTATTCACCTTCATGTCTTAATTGCTTTGTTAATTAGTTGTTATTATTTTACAAATACCTTTGAACATGAAAAAATTCTTATGTAACACACCACTAATTATTTGGTAATGACTTAAAACTTATTGTAAACTTACATGTAGATATATTAGTGTAGAGATTTGATGATTAAATAATCGAAAAGAAATGTCTTCGCTCCTCTCGTTCTTTCTTAATGTCTGTGGTGGCCTCAGAACACTACCGAGTCAATAACGCCTTACAAACAGTCAGATGCGAATAAATACTATATTAACAGTCAATGCAAGTACATATAATAAGTTCAATGTCTATCAGAATTAGTTTACTTGGATTAACTGCACTGTTCGAGGCGAACGATGGGTTCTCCAAATGACCACCACACGTATATATAAACCTGAGCGTCCAGTGTAGCTTTATTCCAACCAGTTCAGCGGAGAGGAGTGGCAGGGACGTTCAGTGTCTAGTTCTGATGCTGTAAAATGGGATCAATTATTAATCCAAGCAATCAGTGGGTAAGACTCAATTCAGAACGAAGAATGTTGCCGCGATAGTGTATTTGCAACTCGTACAGCAGAAAGTATCAGGCGCCAAGGGCGAAGTGTGAAGTGTGTATTAGTAGTAGTAGTGTACAATTATGATAATGATACATTTAAACAATATTAGTACATTGTGTATTGATAACGTTTAATGCAAAAACTTATTACATACATAACACTGATGAACTGTAACAAAATATAAGGTCTTTAAGTTGGTCAGCACATGTCTAAACAGTTAGTTTGTCAAATGGGGTGGATAGGGCAAGAAGAACTGAATGATAATAGGAATAAATTGTTAACTTTGAATATAACCAAAAATACTGAAATAGTCGACAGATAAATAGCTTTCGATAGTAATCAATCATCTTTAGGTGCCCGGCACATCAATATTGTGTTTATTCATCGTTCACATTGGTTATGGTTTAGTTATTGTACTGTTTTCAAACTTTGGCTTATGTTTTGCATAATGGTGAATCATGAACATCATAATTAACTGATAAAGCAGTATAACTCTAAGACTTTGACATTTCATACTGCCTGTTAAACAATTGTATTGATAAAAGTAAGATATTCTGTTTAGATAATCACCATTTACAACGATATTGTTTCCTACATATGAAAGGGGTTTATTACAGGTCCTACGATAAAAATAGAACACTTTAATTCGGCTCATAGATTTCCGGTGACAATAACAATGTTTAAAATGCAAAGGTTATGTGCAAGACACTATTTAACAAAAGAGCAGGTATAAACGAAATCAAAGTCATTACTAATCTAGTCTCTTCTTACAATCCCTCAAAAAGTAATATCACCTTATGATATGGGAAAACGTGACTCAACATCAACACAAACACTTAAAACGCTGCTAGATGCAGCTAGATTCACTAGAGAATCAGTATTTTTTCACTCCATACTATCAAATCTTCTCCTTGTTGTTAAGCTTCTCACATTTATTAAGACAAGAGTGTCTTAATTCTATCTATATTTAAGTTACTTACAAATATACTGAATAACCCGAGCACTTTCTTCGCTGACTGAATCCTTTACACAACAAGCCATCCTTTTCAGCTACTTCAAACTGTATCAGAAATTGCATAATAATGATTATAATTTACATTATGAACCCTCTTATAGAATTTACACCAATTTACAGACATGGTCATATTAATAGTGAAAGGGCGGAAAAACATATAGAAATGAAGATACAATTTAAGTAGTGTAAGTATTAAAAGTGTGTAGTATAACGTAGGAAGTATGTAATTTGTTTAGGTATGTACAGATAAGTCGACATTCCAGGCAGAAACTAAGATGACTATTTGGCTTAATAACAATGTAACACTCAAACACAAAAAATATTTGTTGAAAAAGACTACACAGACTGAAATGTATAGGAATGGGAAAACTGGACGGAACATAACAACAAATAAATAGTGAGTATAAGTTAATTAATTTAGAATACATGAAATGCAAGTTTAAGAGAGCTTGTATGATAAATATATGCCTTTTATAAATGCTATTAATGTCATGCATTGTGAACATGACTTTGTGCCAGCAATGTTTGATCAGAGAACAATGGTAGAGTAAAAGGTTCAGTGTAATTTTTTGGAGTACCGAATTATGACGATGAGTTAGCGTGAAGTACACACTGTATACGAGCAAGTTACACTTGTAGTTTATCCGGAGTAGTATCTCCTAATTAAACCAACAAGCGATAATAAGACAAAAAGAAGAAGACAGTGATGAATAAAATGGAAGTAATATGTGGTCGTAAGTTGAATGTAAACAGAACCACAACGTCTCTATTGGCTGACTATGCGATGAGTTGCTTTGCATGGTATGTCTTGTCGTGATTTTGTGATGTTCAACCGAATATCTTCATTTAGTCGTCTGTTTTAAAAAAAACATGGTTAGCAAAAATCGTTAAAACCTGCACAACTGTTTGCTTTTGAGAATTATTTAACGCTACCAACAAAGATATCCTGCAGTAGGATGCAGGTACATCCAGCCGATGAGTCCCAAATAGGACGAAACGCGCGTCCTGGATTCCACTTGCCAGTCATAATCCAAATTAAAAAGATATCCTACGTTATGCTCAGTATGCTGAAACAGATAGATGGTGGAAAAAAAAGCAGAAGAATAAATCAGCAATAAAACAAAAGCGTACCTATGGCAAACAAAATATAAGGAAACATTAACATATTACAATTTAAAAAATTAAGGTTAATTTGTTATTTTTAACAGTTTGACTACTACTAAAGTTTATTAAAGTAGTTTGTAGAATGGTTTAATAAGAAAGATGAAGTTTAACAAGAAGTCTATTCAAACAATCAAGGTAAATTAGCAAAAGAATAAGACAAGTAATAAAGTGATTTATGGTGTAGTAACAGATAAAATTAATACCCATATGCATAAATCGTTATCAATTAGGTGTAAACATGATCTGTCAAATGACTTACAAATAACAGTCATCAAAAGTATTTTCTGATAGATGACTATCAGAAGTGTTTTGAAGAGAATTATTTTATTTATTTGGAGTGTATAGAAACCGAGTACTTCATTTCTATTCTACTTAATTATCCCTCTCCCCATCCCCGTATTAGACTTATTAACTGATATTATATCTGTTATGATGCGTGAAATTTGCGGGGGGTTGAGTGAGCGAATGCCAAATGAGGTGTGCCTAGTCGATAAATGCGCGTCTGCCCTATGCCCACTGAGTCCCAAGCCGAAATGAGAAGGAACACAAGCCAATCAGACAACACTAGTGAACTGCGAATTCTATTTACATAAATACATCGATTTTTATAAAAATTAATTTACAGTGATTATTCATCAAGTGAAATCATCAACATTGAATTAATACAATGAAATACTATCAAACTGTATTAAGGAGTTGAACTCACATTGAAATCAAATTAATGTGATGAAAGTGTACAAATAAAGCTTACAAAAAATCAATACAACTTCTTTTGTTTAATTAAATCAATCATTGTATCCTTGGGGATTAGGAATCCCTAACAATATCATTCTCCATACATGAACTATAATTAATTAACTGTGTATCTGTTTCCCTCCGGTTTTCTTTTATTATCGTCCTTGTTTAGGATTAAAGCTCTTTTCCTTATTGGGCAGCTTTATGATAAGTTGTTGTATGCATCTAAGCGAATGCATAACACATAATATGTTTATCTAGCTGTTGACTCAATGTTTATTTGTTCTTTAATTTAACTTGAGGAATAACAATATAACGGTAGATGTACGGGTATTTTAATTACTAGTGGAGTAATTACTCCGTATATCATGACTGGTAGAACTCATTAAATGTCAAAACATCATAGATTATTGCTGAAAAATCTTATTTTTCCTACAGTAGGATGTCTTGATAGAGAAGTAGAGTCGACTAGGAGTTGTGCTGTAGTTAATGTAGTGAATGCAAAAGAATAGGAAACATTATTGTTTATTAAATGACTTTGTCAAGGTGAATAATAATTAGTTTGAAACCAATTTTGTTGCTAGTTACTTGGAAGCATTTTCTAAAATCGAACATCATATCTTATTAGTCACAACTGTTGAAACAGTTGTCAATGTTTGTGCTGTGTTTACACCCTACGGATAATTTACTTGACAGTAGTTATCTTATGTAAGGACCTAGAAGGATTTGTTCATCATGGATCTGAAGACTGTTACTTTTAGAGATCATACTGCTCAAGGAAGATAACACTTTTTAAAAGTGCAGTTGAGTCTACTCGATTGGATTTTGTGGAAACTAAAGCGGAAAGTAAACAAATGATAAGGTTTTGACTTCTGTTTAGTATCTAATTAAAGTTTAGACTTAGATAATGATGAATTCAGTGACAGAATTTCTAATCTTCAAAAAAAAAGTAATTGCTGAGTCTCAATACTAGCGGTAGAGATTTTGAGAGGTTGAAGTATCTATACTCATTAACGATAAAACATAATTAGGCGTTCTTTTTTAGTGCATCATATCAGTGAACAGATAATAGTTAGGCTTTGGTAATACTATGTTCAGACAATCCCCTGTTTCTAAGTGTTATATTTAACCATAGATACCAACAGTATGATACACAAACTCTACAACGACAGGCGATGATAGATCATACCTTTACAAACCAACCGAGTAGATGCTCAATGAGAGATTGTTTCTCTTTTTAGAGCAAGTAATCAAACTTTATTATGATAACAAAAATACTAGTCTACTTCTGACTTAAATCAACCAAGATTAGCTAGAATATCCTTATTGTTTGATATATCTTACGATGAATTCACTGTAATCAGGGATCTCATATTCCGGCCTATTTTAACGTAGTTGCGAAGCAATCCTGATCTCATACGGCAATTTCAATGGAAGCCAAATTATATTTAGGACGACAATAGTATGAAAAAATATGAATGTATTGCCAGACATACTAGCTACATCGAATCCAATAAATTATTTTGTGGTGCCTAATATTGACGTTGATTCTACATCATTGAGGATTTTCTTGACTCACACTACGCACAAACAATAGACAAGGAGAAAATCTTTTACAGTTTTTCTAAACAGTGAGAATGTCAAAGAAATAATATAGGACTAATCACTTCGTTCATAGTGATGCTTAACAGATTGATATTTAGACGATAATCATATCTACTTAAGGAATAACAGAAGATTTTGGTGGTAAGCTGTTATCAAAATTAGCAATGTGAAGATATAAAGTAGCAGTATGTTTGATATGAATGCTTGTTTTATGACAAGTAATTTTCATAGTGTAAACTAAGGATACCTGGTTGTTAGGGGGGGGGGGTAAAGGACAATTAAGTCTTCAGTATCACTTATTGTAAAAGAATTATTCATCTTGAAGAGTTAGAATCTGAGAAAATTTTTGCGTGGATTGCGAAACTTTCCTTGGTTTTTACCAATATACATCACTGCGAAGATAACTACCTGTTAAACAAAAGGCGATTCTTTTGAAGAGCGATTCACTCTGCTTTACCTTTAGAAGCGTATTATGTTGATTACCTATTAGTTTTTTCCTAATGACACATACTTTTTAATGTTTACACTGATGTGTAAGGGTGAGACGACGTTCCTTTATAAACATTTTCTTTGGTTATACTAAATGCATCAGAATACAAGGTACTTGTTTTCGTCATCTTCTTCGCGTGTTTATTATTTCGGATAGTAGCAAGAGGAACTACTATAGGAATGAGAATTAGGTGTATTATTGAAAAATTGACAATCAAGTAAGAGTAAACGCGATTGATAGGCACAATCAAACAAACGCAAATTTGATGTAGTAAGTAAGTATACACGTTACAAGGTAACATTTGGATCCTTACATAACGATAAACGGAAAATCCACCATTTTAAAACTGAACACTTTTACCTATCGATACACTGAGTGAATACATCCAGTATTACCAAGTCAGTGTCAGTTTACTCCAGACTATAATTTTAAATAAAATTTTGTTTGAATAGGCAATATTGACAGAGTAACAACACAACCAATTTACATAGTCTCCTCCTGAACAATTTGAAATGACTCCACAGATGTTGATGTCATATTTCCCCACTCCGCCCTTAGTGTAGTAACTTTTACATTGTACATTTTTCTGTTAGTAAGCATGAACAAATCATGATTGAACTTACCTGAAAAGCACACTGTCTAGCAAATTTTTAAAACTTAGATCAGTTGTTAAAGTAATTCGCTTCCATATATATTACTGTTTAATTCGTTATGTCGACTTCTCATTTTACGAGTATCCATTTGTCTGCATATTTATGCATTGTCAAACTAATATACGATGGCTTATATGCATAGGATATGTAGTTAACTGAACCTAACGAAACTATGATCCAACATTGCAGTTTCCACAAAGAAGCGACAACAATGAAAGGTTCCATCTACATACTCGTTGAAGTGATAAGGTCACTTCATGTTTAACGTCGAACAACTGAGTGTCTACTGAAATGATGAGTGAGATTAACAAATAAAACATGTCATATATATCAAAATTGAGTAATGATATTTACGTGTAAGTTAAGGGGTATCAAAGTATAAATATTCAATCAAGCATAAGTCAAAGACGTCTTGATTACATAAATTACACTTTACACAACTGTCTTCTAATAACCAAATCACGTACGTGGAATAGTAATTCCATGTTGTAATGACACTGTGTTTGATGAATTTTCACAGACACATTTAACGAAATGCTTCATGTTTGGATATGCATTTTCTTTTGTAAAGCCAATTTACCCTACACAAATTCTGTCTGCTAATGTAAGATACACGTTGAAAAGATGTTGGCAATTACACATTTTCTGTGAAAAAATGTTGAATATTTTTAGTAAGTTGCAATATATCTATCGGCATTATCTACCATTGTGAATAATCACAATGTTTTAAAAACATACTGGCAAATACCAATGATTGATTGATTTAGAATCGAGGAAACCCTGACATTTCTGGAAACAATGAATACTAACACTGTATTGTGATCAATATTTCTACAATGATTCCTTGCAAGTAATTAGGAATGAGAGTGTGTAACGAATGTTGACTTACTACGATCAATTTAGTGTTTGTATGAATATCTTGATCAAATTCAATTTCGCTCCCGATTTCGAACTGATTTCTTGATAAAATAACCTGAAAGTTGATAAGGAGAAATGTACCAATGGGATATGTCTTATGACTACAACCTGACAGATCTAGAAATAATGATTGATTGTCAGAATGCTTAAGTGACCAAAGCCTCTCCTTAGAGGTACGGATAAAAAGAATGAACACTGACGAATGAGAGTTAAGGCCATGTAAAAAGGATGGTTTTTATACATCATATACAGAATGAATAAGTAACAGGAAATACAAAATTCAATAACGGCTGAATTTGGGGGGGGGGAGGGGAGGAGAATTGTACACAGAATTTGAATTATAGGATCACAATAAAGGTTTAATGATTTAGGGAGAAAACACGACAATTGTTGATAAGTCTGTAAAAAGCATTCATTTTGAACAATACTTATTGAACATTTAACCATAAGTTTTGTTACTGTCAGGATAGCGGTTGCACAAAGAACAAGCACAAATGATCAGGATTTCCGATTCTTTACTTCGATATTGCTCTCAACTACTGAATGTATAACTTCATTGATTACACAGTTAATTATGTTTTATTTTCAGAGAATGGGTTAACTGATGAGCAGTTAGATGTATTCATTTATGTGGATGACAACTAGAAGTTTGTTGTTGGATATCTGCTTAAACGGATGTTATTATAAAATCACAATAATTATGCAAGAATTGCATATTTCAGCCAAAACGTTGATGCATATTCATAATCTTCTTTTATGTTAATGATGAAGGTAATAGATTACAAAAGATGGTATACGTTTTCATAATAATTCAAACTGACTATTTTATAATCAATGTTGATTATTGTAGTTTCATACTGTGAGCATTCAGAGCATTTTTACTTACTTTACTACTTTACTTACGCCTGTTACCCTTCTCGGAGGAGCATAGGCCGCTCACCAGTATTCTCCATTCAACTCTGTCCTGAGCAATCCTTTCCAGCTGTCTCTAGTTACTGTTCATCCTTTTTATGTCTGCTTTCAGCTCTCAACGCAGTGTGTTCTTTGGGCTTCCTCTTTTACGTTTTCTAATAGGATTCCAAGTTAGCGCTTGTCTCGTAATGCAGTCTGATGATTTCCGCAGTGTATGTCCTATCCATTTCCAACGTCGTTGCCTGATTTCCTCTTCAGTTGGAAGTTGGTTTGTTCTCTTCCATAGTAGGCTATTGCTGATGGTTTCCGGCCATTCAGAGCATTTTACCCAACTATTTATGGAAATGTATGCCTTCGTTATTTTATTATTCATGATAACTAGAAACAATTCTATTGTGTTATCGGAATTATCGTATTTGAATTACCGGGTTACTGGATAACTTACTGAAAACATCAGATATGTAGTAATAAATGTATCAGTAACAGGAACTCGAGTGAAGCAATAAACAAGCCATAGTCGATATATACATTAGTAAATACTAGTGTCTAAAGTGTGAACCACCTCAAGGATTGTAACTAACTGAGGCTAATGTCATACAATGAATATGACACTCAATATGACGAAGGAATAATTGAACGAACATGAATTCAGTCACTTATATGAAGACTTACATAACATATGAATGAAGAAACAAATGCAATAAAAAGACATATGGGTCATATGATAACCTGAATTTACTATTAGAATTTACAGCGATTTCGTTGAATCCTATTAGATGGATCGAGTATTAGTGCATAATGCCAACTTCATGGAATTCGGTTAAAATAATATCAACATATACGTTTAACAAGCAAAACAGCTGCAATGAAATAGTTGAAACTACATATCAAATTACAGTATCTAGGTGACATATTAATAAGTGAGCTTATAATAATAATCTTTCACAAGATGTTTTACTTTATGAAATTAAACATTAAGTGGGAACACAGAATTGCATTTTGATCTCAGTGAAAAATTCACTTATTATTAAGATATATTTCAGTGTATACCGATAATGCAACAAAGCTTATCACTGACGAAATTTCAAAGAAAGCTTCAAAAGTTGAGCCTCTAAAGGTTGAATAGAAGAAAAAGTCGGGAAGGAAGGAGAGTTGTGTCATCTATATCTACAAAGTTCTACAATAAGGACATCATGATACATGAATTTCGTCAAAGCCAGTGTTCATCATGAACTTCATTGTCAACGATATTTTAAAGCGCATTGCTCCAGAAGTTAACCGATTATTACAAGAAGTTCATCATCTTCAGCCAAGATATTCAGACTGTTGATTACCATCCACCTGATATTTAGTTAGTACTTCGCCTCCAAGTTAGATGATATGGGCTTAAAATAATTCATACATGACTAATAATTAAGACATTTAATAATAAGTTTTACACGAACCTTGAAGTTTTACTCTTTTAAACACCTGGTGTCACATACTGAGAATGATTATTTTCTTTCGTAAGTTGCATTTTCAGAGCCAATTAAGAGAAACGCTACGGCTTCAGAAATCAATAAAAAATGAATGCTATCTAACTCATCTCTCAAACGATGAAACCACGGGCTTTCCACATGGACAACAAACAGAATTTGTAATTATCTCCAGTTAAACATTTTGTTACTGCACATTATTTCGCCGTCACCAAAACAAGAACGTAGGATCACCATCTATAACTAATCGATTGTCCGTATTACTAGCTATTATGTATTTTGAGCAACTAAGATTCATGGTGATAATGATGTTATTGATTACCGCATATGTCTTTTCATCCTTGGCACATATTCTTCTGTTCAACACACCATACCCACAAACATCTTTTGAGAAATATTTTTTACCTGTTACCTGGATATTCCTTCGAAGGAAGTAATGTGATTTTAGTTTTTAAAAATTACGTACATATCAGTATAACCAAGAAGATGAGATTAAGGTAACACTTTAAAATACATGATGAACATTTCCTGAGATTACAAATTGCATAATTGACGTAGTCAACAACGTTGAAAACTCTATGAGTGAAAAACATCTGACCCATATTCTATTGTCGTATACTCGAGAATAGTGCCCATGCTTAGGCTGCGAATTCCAGCTCAGATTTGTCCAATAACGGTCGTTTTAGAAAGATGAAAATGACTGGATGTAAAGTAATAAGTCTATGTTACGTAAGATTAAACAAATAACCATAGTACCTAGATGAATAATTATAATAATAAGTTCTATTCAGTTGTGACAGGGTAGTGATAAATTGACAATCGTTCCTTTTTGAATACATCGGTCACACTTGTAATGCAGTTGATGAGAAGAAACGAAAACGAAAGAGTTGATATTACTCTAAATCAATTGTCTTTACATTATTCAAATTTATAAAGGGGACTAATAGCATAAAATCAAATATTGTCTGTCATATCATTTGAGCTTCTTGGTTAACCAATTCAATGTTATTCATGTTTCTACCATCTTCAATAATCATTTGTTACCTTAGTGACTAAATAAAATGCTCTCGACGTTACTGATGTAGTATCTATTCGTTCAAGTCTTAAGTATATTGCTAACTTCTGACATCACTCTATGACGGAATAAACAACATGAGACTATACAACATTCATTTATATACAAGCCTTCAATATCTCTACAGACATCTTAAAATGTAAACAGTCTTTCCATGTTATTATCGACATTTTCCAAGCCATAGAAACAAATATTCTATGTCACTGTGCATTTTTCAAGTAAATAATTCTGAATACTGATAAACGAATCAATAATTATTACAGAAAAACTGTATAAAGTTAAATTGTAGAATAAGTGAAATCGATGTTAGTTAGTTTACATTGTGAGGATTGATTAGACTAAATTTTTATAATCCCTTTCATTTTCTTTCGGTTTTTGATTATATACATGAATCGATGTGTTGAAGGTTCATAGAGTAGGAACTAGTCATATAAACTATTCAATCCATCTTCTATTATTCCATACTGGATAAGGTAAGAGGTCAATGTGATTTTACCTTTGGAGTGAGAATAATTAGGTGATGTAGAAAATGAGGATTACACATAAGTAAATGTGAACTACCAACAGAATGTAATTCATTAGTTTTTAATCTAAATTAATCAAATAATTTCATTAAAGAATTGTGTACCATAATTCTTGTTGATATCTACAATGGGATTCGAACTAGGTCCACTCGTATCCGTTTGAAAGCTGAATTTATGCCGAGACATGTTTCTTCGGATGAGCGTGTTATAACAGAGAGTGATTACTTTCATGTCATAACAACACTAATCGTAAAATGTAGAGGATTTCTGATTATACAGTAGGTAGCGTATGCATTTGATTAAGAGGATAACATTAATAATAAAAACGAAGTCGTGGAAGTGTACGTTCTGTTGGCTAGTTATTTTTGTTTGTTTGCGTGTATGTATCCTGTCTTAGTTGTATGAACGTTTACGAATGTTGCCGTTATACGAAGGTTGTGATTCGAGTACTATATTCCAGGAACCATATACTTCATTATTTCATCGACTAACATCGACAAAGCATAAAGAACAATCGTTGTATATTAAAAGTTGGGATGAAAAATATGTAGAATATTCATTAATGTAACCATTATCGAATATGTAGTGTTAGGAATAATCAAGGTATCCAATGTACATATAAATGTAACAACTAAACATTGTCTAATGTTTTTCAACAACAATGTATTTTTTATGCATAGAAAATATGTTGATTTGTTACTGTCTTATAGAAACAGAACATACAATCATTGAAACTACACGGTTAAATAGACAACATTACGGATAAATTAATGACAGATTATAACGTCCAGTGTATAAAATGATGACAATAAACGAGACGAGAAAAATATATGAAGATAATGAAAAGTGTTATATCTCATGATCCAACGCCTTGAACCCTCCTAGTCGCAAATTCAGAAGACAGAAGACGAGTAGATAGGCAAATTTATTTCAGTAAGAAAAAGGGTGAGTTCTGTACATAATAATAGTATCTTTTTAGTTTTCTGAAACAACAAAATCAGTATTATAATTCATCCAATCCGAACTAAGAACTTTCAACTATTGTCCAATCAGAACGCTCCACGTCGAGATCCTGGAAGGTTCTATTGATCAGTGATTAATGGAATGTCTCTGGCTCTTTCAAGGGTTCTGGAAGCTTCTTTGAGGTTTCTGAGAGAACCATAAACAAATGCCTTTATTGTTGTGGCTAAGTCATTAGTAAATGAAGATCATAAGAGAAAAAAAGACTTAATATATTAACTATGTCTGGATACATTTGATGTATATAAATTAATGGTTTGGTTTCAATCGTCTAATGACAATCGCTTTGGCAAATTTTAGATTTGAAGTTTTTGTCTGTGGAACACTTTGAATGATTCATTGATATCAATCTGATGTCCTGTGTCAATCAAATGTTTAGCGATTGCACTGTGAAATGTATTTATTCCTGTAAATCGTAGATTTTTTGAAACATGTTCATTAAAGTATAGGTAGGCCCTTCTTTCTGTTCGGCTAATGTAACTGCTACTGCAGGTACAAGTAAATTTATACAGACAGTTGGCGGTAATGTGAGAAGGATACCAGTCGATTTTTGTTTGTTTCAGTGAACATGTTGTTATGTACGATATAACCAGTTTTGCAGCATAATAAGTTCTATTTAACGCTGAAGTGAGTCTTCTTCTGATTGTCTCAACAATATTGTCACCTGTAAAATTTAGTTGAATAAAAACAAACTTCTTGTGGACTGTGGCTTCATTTTGTTCATCAGGTTTTTGTTCACTGTATTTGTCAATGAATTTTTCTGAGTAGCCATTCTTTTTTAGATACTGTTTGATGTTAGTGAGTTGTGAATCTATCATATCTAAAGTACATATCTTTACAGCTCTGGGAAAAAATGTTTTCACTAATGCTATTTTGTAATGGATTGGACAGAAGCTGTTAAAATTCAAGAACAATTCATTCCACGTCGCTTTTCTGTTAATTGAACGTCGCACTGAACCATCTTCTTGATGTTGCATGGCAATATCCAGGAAGTGAAATTTATTGTCTTTTTCTAACTCGATAGTAAATTGAATATCTTTATGTGCTTGAATGAAAATTTTCAATAAGTAATTAGCATGTTGTTCATTACTGCATACGATAAAGGTCTCATCCACGTACCTTGAATAATGCGTCATTTACTCAATCACCTTTTTTAGTTTTGTGTTTTCAAGATTGGCCATAAAAATATCTGCTAGGATAGGACCTAATGGACTACCCATTGCAACACCATCAATTTTGCGATATATCTTGTTATCGAACCGGAACTAAATGTCCTTTGTGCACAGAAGTAATAGTTGTTTAAATTCAGTCACTGGTAGAGGAAGTAGGTGTGAATATCGGCATATAATGTCAATCGTTTCAAGGAGTGTATATTGGTAAATAAGGATGTGACATCAAAGGAAACGAAAGACTAACCAGAAATGTCAATTTTATCCAATATTTCAGTTAAATGGAAGGAGTCTTTCAGGGAGAACCTAGACTGAACTTGACGGATAAGCTGAAGCTTCTCTTCTATCTATCGAGTCACCTTGTGATGCATTCTCATGAGTATGTTAAAACTTTGTTTCAAATATTAATTTTATGAGAGAGTATCATTCTAGGTTGTATGTAGCAGCTGATGAGAAACCCACGAAATAAAATGAATCGTCATCTTATTCTGAGCACAAATATTTGTTCTTGTTCTCATGAAAATAATACAAAGAACAAAGTGTATGAAATTTTTGTATACAATAAATTTTCCATTTTACTGCTAGATGTAGGTGTATCACAACAATAGAATTTATGTATACTAAGTAGATTTACCAATCTTACTGATCAATAGACAATTTCTCTTAATCATTACTTGACATTACATGCTGGTAACTAAATTTAACACATATAATTGTAAATTAGTTTAAACTTACTCATGACTGTAATTTTAAACAATACTTAGTTGAAAATATAAGTGATGGCATCTTGTAATACTGAATCCTGTATGCGTTGTCTTCACGTGGACAATCTACAACGATGGTGACATTGATTGATTGTCTACATTAATCACTGATGTATTTACTTCTAAATTTACTTTAGAAACAACTAACTTCAATTAGTTAGTTAAAGATTCAACTAGATGGAAAGGATTGAAGACAACAGGTTAATCAACATTTTAACAATCTAAATTTATTTGTTACAATTCAATATGATAAACTTTTAATAAGATTTACTTACGAACAACTTCAATGGAATCAACACTAAGGTAAACTTCTTCATCTGATTGACCATTAAGAAGAAACAGTCAACATGCTACACTATTTAAGAAGTCAATTATGCTAATCCCTGTAGTATTAAGACAATACTCAAAGAAACTTGATTTTATCAATAGACTAGAATGATAAGAATGTAATTACGTAATTCACTTGGCTTCAAAATAAAAGTAACTGATGCAAATGATTTCACAATCAATCCTCTCTAAAAAAAAACAAGAAAAAATCATTTAAATAGTGGTGGCTACTAAATCCTAAAATATTTAGCATAGATTCAATTGATTTCAGGAGCTAATTCTATTTTATCTGCATAAATATCATAAATGTGTATTTAGCCTGAAGAAATACTCTATGTGTAACAATTACTCTTACCCAGTCCCATAAACCCTAAACAGGTGGAGTAGGGTTTATATCGGTTACTTCGTATTATTGAACCATCATACAACTAATTACTCAACGTTGTCAAACTAATTCACTTATATTTGGTACATTTAATCATATTGTAGTATTTATTTATGTTGGGGACGTTAGATCCCCAAAACTCACTTGCCAAACCTGTTATTTTTGTGATTTTATTGTGTAAATTTGAATTTCGCATGAGTTGTGTGTGATGATGTCGTCTGACAGGCTGCTTGTGGAATAAACGCTTTTTGCTGTCTTTGGACTTCTTACTGTAGTTAGCTGGGCTGGGGCGCTGCGGAATAGCTTAGCTTCCTGTTACTGTGTCGCTGGTCTTACGTTCGTTAGCGGTTATCTAGGTGTCACCATAAACTCGCGAAACCTTAACAATTTAGATGTGGATTGTTGATAGATTAGGCAATTCAAGAAGACTGATTAACTTTTAGAGCTGTTGCTCAGAAAACTGTTTTATTTATTTCACTTTTAGGTAAATTCATGATTTCATTTTGAATATTATTGTGTTCTTCTCTCACCAACCTCCCACTAGACCCATTAAATGTTGTCATACCATTTTTAATACTGGAACCATAACTAAATGACTGTTTACCAGTTCACCCACCCCCCATCCACTCCCCAGTTTCATTTTATTATTGTCCTTCTTTAGTATTAAGGTTATTTTCCTAATTGGTTAGCTATGTGATCAGAATTGCTATGTATATAAGCGGATACGTGAAATATAAAGTGATTCTGGTTATCGATTCAGTTACCTTTTATTCTTCCATACTGTTAGGGACTAGTATGGTGACTGTGGAACTAACTTTAGTAGTATACAATAAATTAAAGTCAATAATTAAAATGTAAAACTTATGATTACACTGAGTATGGTAATGTAAGTTAATAACAATTCTGTTCATTTGGATAATTGTAGGCTAGAACTGAAACGGCGATATATACCAATCACATTTGCTAAACGGTAACCTGAACATCTAAATGAACCAGAACACTAGAATGTAGTAAAACAGTCAAGTAAGTTCTATATGTAGCAAATATAATGCGTAGAAATATCATTTGCGGCAATGCTATAACAGGAATTAATTAGCTATTCATAGTTATAGTTTACAATAATGATTAATATCAATGTATGTATATTGAACACCTTCAGATGTAACATTCAGTGCTCTAAAAGATGTTAGCATTATTGTTCAACAGAATTAATGAAACATTGAAACAATAATGACACAATATACATTACAAGAGTATTAATAAACAGTATTACAAAAGTAGCTTTAATAAACTTTTACAAAAACGGTAACACTTTTATATCAGTCAAGTTATTAAAACAATTACGGCAGATGTAAGAATATTGATCAGTTAGTCTTACAGTTCACAATCATCATAATAGTTTCAGCATAATTTCATAAACTATTTGGTCGATAATTATTTATATTGGCTAGAGTTTACGATGTATCGATGTTAGGTATTTTCCACTTGTCAAAGATTAGTGATTTCTAACTTCAAATGCTTCATTGAAGCAATGTTACCTTTAGTTAATCAGTTTTATATTATATTTCCGTTGTAATGAACAAATAATACTTCACTGCCATAATGTTTTCAATTGGTGACCCATTGACAATATGGAAACAGGTCACTTTACGTTTCAGTAACACTCTTATTTATTTACTTTATCGAGATGAACATTGATATTGTGCTAACAACTTCAACCAGTCAAGTCAGCATTAGTTGATATTTGGATGATTATGAAATCACTGTTGTTTGTACTAAGAATTGATTTACTGATCAATAATGAACTATGCAAAATCCACTAACCGATTCATAATAACTTGTGTAAGCACAACAGATGAACGAAGTTCCAGATAACAAACACAATTAATTAAGAAAAAGTAGATGGAAGACAAGAATTATTACGACAGGTATACCTCATATATACAAAATTAAGAACCACAATCAAGCGAATTCTACATTGGTTAGGCATCCATCGTTTAACACAAATGTCCTAGGTCCGGGTCCCTGGCAAAATCGAGGGTATGCACTGTTAGAGAGTTTTTTATTACGACTAAATAGCCGTCAGTGGCTATATGATACTTAATTGAACCCAACTAATATCTATTTGTGACGAAGGCATTCACTTGAATTCCATTCGATTAAACAATCATCAACACACTACAAAAATGAACAGATAACACTTCATTGTCAACATATTTTCATTTGATGTACCGTTGACGATATGGAAACAGGTGATTTCACGATTCATTACTACTCTCATTTATTTACTTTGTTGAAATGAAACTCTATGAAGATTGATATTCTGCTAAGAACTTCAAAAACTTGAATGTTCGGGTGACCAATCAGTTTTTGATTTATGTGAGTGAAAGCAATCAAGTGAATTCACTAAGTAGTATGTCAATAATGTAAAGTAAACAGATTTCTAGTACAATTTAGAAAATTGACATTGTGATATCCTTTAGAAGTACAGTAAGTGAAGTGGCGGTAGTCAACGCATAGAGTAATATTTTATGAATTTTAAAACGCATGAAATAGCATTGGAGATTATCTCCTGTCAGTTAATTGATTCGTATATGCATGACTCCTTAAATCTCTATTTCATAAATATGATTGATGTGGAAGAGGTCAATCAGCTTAGTAACTTACACCATGGGATTTCATCAAATCGACCTTTATAGATATATAAATATCTGTGTAGATCATTTCCTGTAACACTATGCACTTGATTCAAAATGTATCGTTTAAACAGACATGATAACTTACACTTGTTTACTGTTTTGATCTATTCAAATATCAGCTTATGCTTTCAATTCAATTGATAAATCATTGATTCTTTGATCAGAGTGAAGTGAATTTACCGTGAAATGCTTCCTGTATCTCAGTCATTACTGATTACTTTAACATCAATTTGTTTAATTGTGTGTTCTTGTGTTCATGCATTGATTGATCAGCATACAAGAGTCAGGTTATTAACTCTACATAATGATGCAAGAAAATCAGTTGAATATGGATTGTTAGATGGCCAACCAATTGCTCGATCAATGAAACCATTGGTAAGAATTATTGTTGTTTATAAGAAAGTTATGCATTTCTCTTAATCTTATCAAGAAGAAAAAACTAATTCTTGTTTATTTAGAATAGGCTTGTATCTTCCCGTTGATTTGTAATGGCGATCCGCTCAGGATGCACATATGGCAACAGAGGCTGACCAGTTTCAGTCCATTACAAATCAACGGAAAGATACAAGCCTATTCTGAATTACATATGTACCCGTTGCACAAATGTGACTGTCTGGACACAGTAGCCTAGTGGTGAACGCGGTGGCGTTTGACACGAAGCGGACTGAGTTCGAATCCCAGTGTGAACATCAACATTGGAATGCAGGTACATCCAACCGATGAGTCCCAAATAGGACGAAACGCGCGTCCTGGATTCCACTTGCTAGTCACAATCCAACTTAAATAAATCTTGTTTAATTAACTTAAGCGATTAAATTAACAAATAAACATTGTTTGATATTAGATTACAACATTGAAGGTACTTGTAAACAGTTCATTTGTTATTAGTATGAAAAGAACAATAATCAACCATTGAATAGAATAAGACGACAGTTCAGTTCATTTCGTTTAGTTATCTTCAACTTCTGTCGACGATCTTTGTGACAGTTCAAAATTTAAAAAATAATAATAAAGTAATTTGGATAAATTTCCATTGGAAAATGATGTTAACACTTGACTTGAAAACTTGATTTAACTGAGAAGTACATGAAATTATGCAACAAAATGTAAAATTACAATCATAACATTCTGAAAAAGTTTGTTAGTAATGTAAAAGACTAGAAGATTAGAAATAGGGGATTACGTAATAAATAAACATTAATGATGACAAAGAATGTAACCAACTAAGTAACCTCTCATTTAGTTAATAATGAAAATTATGAAATTGTCATATCAATGTAATGAGATGAAAATGTTGAAAAAGAAAATCATTTTCAGTAATTGTTTTATGGTGTAAAGAATTAAGTTACTAAGCTAAAGAAAAGCTAACAACACTTTTCGATTGAACAAACATAGTAAGATTTTTTAATTTGGATTCTGACTGGTAAGTGGAATCCAGAACTCGCGTTTTGTCCTATTTGGGACTCATCGGTTGGATGTATCTGCATCCCAATGTTAATGTTGACAGTGGGATTCGAACTCAGTCCGTTTCGTGTCAATCCGCTGAGGATGCACATATAGCAACAGTGACTGACCAACTTCAGTCTATAACAAATCAATGGGAATATACAAATTCATCCTACTAACAGTAAGATTTTGACACTTGTCAGCAAATAGCTTTAACAGGAAACTGGAGGTTACCTTTATACCAATCATCTTGAAAAATTTCAAAGTGTTAACTTAAAGTCTTAAGTTCAGAAGATGTGTTACTATTTTGCTGTTTATTGTTCACTCTCCATTTAAACGGAGGATTTTTCGAATGTATTCAACGAATTTTTAAATAAGAGCTTTTCTCAGTTAATGTAATTACTTTGACTGAAACATGTTAATTTGTAGCTTGTGGTAATGTGAATTGGGAGCCTGTCTACTTTCGACTGAATTGACGAACATATTGTTTTGCTTCACATTATTACCTTAGTTGCTGAGTAGATTCATCTGTATTCAGTATCGAGCCTTTGATTGAATGCCTTTACAATAATACCATCTTCAAAATTTAGCTGAATGTAAACTTGTTTTTTGGTTACTGTAGTTACTTTCATGTTGTTATCTTTAGTTTTCTTATAGTTACTAGTGAATCTCTATGAATAACCATAACCTCTCAGTCACTTTTTTATAAGTACTTCATCTATATATTCGGTAGTACGCATTCGTTCTACTATAAACATTAATGTTCCAAATACTGCTTTCTTATAAGTGAATGAATAAAAACTAGTAAAAGTGAGAAAAAAATTATTCATTGTTCTTTTTCTATAAACTGATTGTTGAACTGTGCTACTTTCACTCCTGTGTATGACGATTTCAAGAAAACAGAAATAGTCATTCTTTTCGTATTCCATGATAAATGGTATATTTCAATTGACTTTATTGAAAAGTCAATGTATAAAGTTATTTTAGGTTCTAGGCAACACTTGAAAAGTACCAACAGAAATCAAATGAACCATCAAGTTATTCTGCTTCAGTGTTCGTACTTACACTGAAATTAATACATAAAGTTTTGATTAAGTAATTTACTGTATCAGTTCTTTCAACTTCTCATAATTTGTTAGATATCTTAGCAACTGGATTACGTTTTGTGATCAATAACTCCAGTTAATTATATCATTGGAATAGTGCAAGAACGACAACATTTGCAGAATACTTTGAATTCAATGTGTTTCGTTACATTCTCATCAGCTACATACATGCTATAAATTTTACATAACTCAAATTATTAATACGTATTGATTTTGTTAATTGAATTTTTTATCTGATCATCGATCTAATGCTACCAGGGCAATTGAAGATTAACTACTGATTCCTTTTGAACACAAAGGTTAGGTTTTAATCTTCGAATTGTAATAGCCTCAGTAAATTTTAATAGAATTGATTTATGTTGTTTATTGATGATTTCAAAAGCATTTGTTACATCGACCTCATGTCCCGTGTCTACCAAATGAAGCGTAATTGAACTTCTAAAAGTGATTGCATCTTTGAAGCACAAGTTCTTCGGAATATGTTCAATAAATCGTAAATTGGCCGGTCTTTCTGTCCTTCCAATGTAACTGCTTTTGCAAGTACATGTGATTGTCTTTTAAATTCATTCCTGATGTTGCCAGCGATCATTGTAAGTGTAAGTTTCACATAAATACACTTTTGAATAAAAGTAGAATTCAACAGTTCTTATTCTAATAGAACAGCTAATGAACTTGTTTTTGTTCTACTCCTTGTTATTAACATTATTATCTGATGGTATTTATTGTATTAATCTGCCTATCAACATATATAGGAATGGGATAAAGAGCTGGAAAGAAAAGCACAAATTCTGGCAGACAATTGTTCATTTACACATGACAATGTTACAAATCGCAGTACTTCATCATTTGCATATGTTGGACAAAATATCGCTGG
Organism: Schistosoma japonicum; assembly: GCA_025215515.1. Classification (NCBI taxonomy): domain Eukaryota; kingdom Metazoa; phylum Platyhelminthes; class Trematoda; order Strigeidida; family Schistosomatidae; genus Schistosoma; species Schistosoma japonicum. The sequence continues at coordinate 15,472,317 of CM046066.1, forward strand.
TGCTAATAACGTCGACATGTAAGTGATATTGTAAATGTCTATTCGAATTGTTTCACTTCAGTATATTATTGCATATCTACCATATCATCTACTCATTGATTGACTAGTTAATGTGTGATTTCATTTCATTTCTTATGTTTCTTTATTTGATGTGGTGTATTGATTTCAACGACAGTGCATTCGAATTCTGGCTGAATGAATCGAAGAACTATAATTTCTTTGAACAATCATGTCTGCATGGTCAATGTAGTAATTACACACAGGTAAGAATCAATATAATTCCATGTTTCACAAAATTACACATTTTCTTGTAAATACACTACAAAATGATTCAGATCGACTACAAACATCTTATGGTCCACCAGGGTTCTTGGTACCTGTGTGGTTGTGCCACGGGAGAAGGCTGTATTGCATTACCAGTGTTCAGGTTGTAGAGAGCTAGGGCGCTGTGGTGTTAATCAGTTGGCCTCCTGAAAAACCAAATTGGTTGAGATTACCCTCATATTGCAGGGTATATTGATAATTGTGTGTGTGTGTGACAAACATTTAATGAAATGAAAAATGAAATAAGAAGTGAGAATAAGATATAAATTACAGATTAGCGTGAAGTTTTATTTATACATGAAGATATGAACTTGTGTAAACATGTGGTATCAATACTAGGATATAGGTACATCCAGGTGACAAGTCTCAAATTAGGGCGAAAGGCACTTTCTTGATTCTGCTTACCAGCCACAATTCAGGTCATGTGATATTAAGATTGTATAGAATGTCTCGACAGGATAAATCGTACCTTATACAATAAGGGCTTCAAATTACCTCATGAAGGTAGTGAAATATAGATTTACTATTACACATGTAATTTCCTGTTGAATATTACTGGATGGATTTGACTATGCTTAAAAGCACAGCAGATTGATGATTTCAGATTTATTTTAGTCTACTAGGTAGGTTGACACTATGCAGTCGTTACCATCCTTTCAAGTATACATTATTTGAAATTTATTAGCAAGAGATTAGATGAAATTACTAACAGTGGTGTTAAGACAGAGATGCTAACATTGTAGCAACAATGCTTACATGTTGTATTTTTCACAAAACAGTTATCATATTCAACACTTGCCATGTACGAACATTTTAGTGATGCTGAAATATCAAACATTATCTGGCTAGATTGAACACTTTTATATGCCTGTAACGGTTTGACAGTCGAATACGCATTTGTTAATTGTTACATTGATTAACATTCTATATACCCTTTGTTCTGATTTTTAACACATATTGACTGACATCTGTTTTTTTCTTGATGTAAGTTAAGTGAATAACAAATCGTATAGTTATTGAAATGTATTAGTTAAATACATAGCCCTAGCTTATCACTGTAAGATCCAGGTCTATATCCACACCTAAGCACACAAAGCTATTCAATTCATTACAAATCTGTTAACGTTTTTCCCCACAACAAATCACTTTCCATATCAGTACTCATTAATAAATTAGTTTCAATTGAGATAGTTTGTAGAAATTGGTTTTTTACTTGATTGAATACGTCATAGGTTGATGCTAGTAGGGTACCATTGAAAACCAGGGGTCACTGGACAGCTGTTTAATCCTAGTACGGAACCTCCCAGCAGTATGCACCTTAGATTTCGCCCCGGGGGCTTCGGGTTGGCTAACACTTAACTTCCAGAACCATTGGGCCGTCATCCGACAGTAGAATCCGCACTTACATCAATTTGTGATATTTATCGCTCAAGCGATAAGCTGTGATTGATGAAGTTCAGACTTGTCGGGAATAATAAAGTTATTACCAATGACAATAGATGATCATTGCGCTATATATAAGAACCTTAAGCTCCTGGGGCGTAATCTATGGTTTATACTTCTGGGGAGTCTCATACTAGGACGAAACAGCTGTCAACTGCTTTCTGGCTAGTGATTGTCGTTGATGATATATGTTAAAATAATCGAACTGATCTTCGTTCCATTATCAGATAAGTGCGTAAAGCTTCCATAAAGTTATCATCTGACTTCATTATATTCGAAAATATTATCGTTACTTTTTCATAAATGTTGTAAGTGTAAATTAATGGAATCAACTTAGTTATATGCTTGATAATCGAAACTTCATTGATAGATTATCATTAAGATAATAGTAGTAAATCACTGTGACTATATTGACAATTTCATATCTTTGCCGATAAATGGAAGGAGATTTACAAATGACTCTTGAGTACAGGATAGATGAAATCAATCCATATGAATGATACTGGTTCGCTGTTCACGATGACTAGTATAGTTCATTACTGTGAATGACAGTAGCATTCCATTAAAATAAATGCATTCTACTTCATTCATTTTAGATCGTCTGGGAAAACACTACTCATATTGGATGTGGTATTGCTACTTGTCCAAATTCACCATTCATACTAAGCATTGTATGCAATTATGGTCCAGGGTAAGTCAACTTTAATTCACTCATCACACTTAACTCATTCATGCAACACTTCATTTGCCAACGAAATTAAAGAGTAATATGACATGCTATCCAGTCTTCTGAAGGATGTTCATAGAGTGTACTCATATTCATTTATTCAATTCCATCTTGTTGTCAATCTCATTTTATTAAATGATTGAGCAAACACTACACATCAATATATAATTGAATAAATACATGTAGATTTCTTTTTATGTCATCTATGGCCAATACTGATATGAATAAAAAATAAAATTCCAAGCAAATAACATTTAAACAACCAAAATATACTAAGCAACTAACAGAATAAAAAAAAAACAATCTAACGTAAAAAAAAAACGAAATTTCCATTATTAACAAAAAAAAAATTGGAACAAATTTGTGCATAAAATAAGCGAGAAAAAAAGAAAAAATTAAAAATAGAACAACAAAAAAAGCTGAAGAAAAAAGTAATCAAAAAACATTAATAAAAACAAAAAAATTTAAAGAAAAAACAAGTTAAAAACCATTAAAAATTATTATCTAATTTTAGAGAAAAAGAAACGGAAAGTGCACCGTATAAAATCAGAAATAAAAAATTGATTGAAACAATTAAAAAGTGGCTGGAGAACAAGAAACAAACAACAGACGGAAGGAGAGAAGAAATAACGTACACAATAAGAGCAAACAAACAAAAATGGATATGCAAGTACATTAAAAAATGCATTTTACTAGAAAACGAAAAAAGAAAAACAACAAACAAACAAATATACACAACATACACATTCGCAACACCACACAAACACTCGAAATGGCCAAATGTATCACGCCATCATCCTACGCGAAACGAAACACCACACACGACAACATACACATTCGCAACACCACACAAACACTCGAAATGGCCAAATGTATCACGCCATCATCCTACGCGAAACGAAACACCACACACGACAACATACACATTCGCAACACCACACAAACACTCGAAATGGCCAAATGTATCACGCCATCATCCTACGCGAAACGAAACACCACACACGACAACATACACATTCGCAACACCACACAAACACTCGAAATGGCCAAATGTATCACGCCATCATCCTACGCGAAACGAAACACCACACACGACAACATACACATTCGCAACACCACACAAACACTCGAAATGGCCAAATGTATCACGCCATCATCCTACGCGAAACGAAACACCACACACGACAACATACACATTCGCAACACCACACAAACACTCGAAATGGCCAAATGTATCACGCCATCATCCTACGCGAAACGAAACACCACACACGACAACATACACATTCGCAACACCACACAAACACTCGAAATGGCCAAATGTATCACGCCATCATCCTACGCGAAACGAAACACCACACACGACAACATACACATTCGCAACACCACACAAACACTCGAAATGGCCAAATGTATCACGCCATCATCCTACGCGAAACGAAACACCACACACGACAACATACACATTCGCAACACCACACAAACACTCGAAATGGCCAAATGTATCACGCCATCATCCTACGCGAAACGAAACACCACACACGACAACATACACATTCGCAACACCACACAAACACTCGAAATGGCCAAATGTATCACGCCATCATCCTACGCGAAACGAAACACCACACACGACAACATACACATTCGCAACACCACACAAACACTCGAAATGGCCAAATGTATCACGCCATCATCCTACGCGAAACGAAACACCACACACGACAACATACACATTCGCAACACCACACAAACACTCGAAATGGCCAAATGTATCACGCCATCATCCTACGCGAAACGAAACACCACACACGACAACATACACATTCGCAACACCACACAAACACTCGAAATGGCCAAATGTATCACGCCATCATCCTACGCGAAACGAAACACCACACACGACAACATACACATTCGCAACACCACACAAACACTCGAAATGGCCAAATGTATCACGCCATCATCCTACGCGAAACGAAACACCACACACGACAACATACACATTCGCAACACCACACAAACACTCGAAATGGCCAAATGTATCACGCCATCATCCTACGCGAAACGAAACACCACACACGACAACATACACATTCGCAACACCACACAAACACTCGAAATGGCCAAATGTATCACGCCATCATCCTACGCGAAACGAAACACCACACACGACAACATACACATTCGCAACACCACACAAACACTCGAAATGGCCAAATGTATCACGCCATCATCCTACGCGAAACGAAACACCACACACGACAACATACACATTCGCAACACCACACAAACACTCGAAATGGCCAAATGTATCACGCCATCATCCTACGCGAAACGAAACACCACACACGACAACATACACATTCGCAACACCACACAAACACTCGAAATGGCCAAATGTATCACGCCATCATCCTACGCGAAACGAAACACCACACACGACAACATACACATTCGCAACACCACACAAACACTCGAAATGGCCAAATGTATCACGCCATCATCCTACGCGAAACGAAACACCACACACGACAACATACACATTCGCAACACCACACAAACACTCGAAATGGCCAAATGTATCACGCCATCATCCTACGCGAAACGAAACACCACACACGACAACATACACATTCGCAACACCACACAAACACTCGAAATGGCCAAATGTATCACGCCATCATCCTACGCGAAACGAAACACCACACACGACAACATACACATTCGCAACACCACACAAACACTCGAAATGGCCAAATGTATCACGCCATCATCCTACGCGAAACGAAACACCACACACGACAACATACACATTCGCAACACCACACAAACACTCGAAATGGCCAAATGTATCACGCCATCATCCTACGCGAAACGAAACACCACACACGACAACATACACATTCGCAACACCACACAAACACTCGAAATGGCCAAATGTATCACGCCATCATCCTACGCGAAACGAAACACCACACACGACAACATACACATTCGCAACACCACACAAACACTCGAAATGGCCAAATGTATCACGCCATCATCCTACGCGAAACGAAACACCACACACGACAACATACACATTCGCAACACCACACAAACACTCGAAATGGCCAAATGTATCACGCCATCATCCTACGCGAAACGAAACACCACACACGACAACATACACATTCGCAACACCACACAAACACTCGAAATGGCCAAATGTATCACGCCATCATCCTACGCGAAACGAAACACCACACACGACAACATACACATTCGCAACACCACACAAACACTCGAAATGGCCAAATGTATCACGCCATCATCCTACGCGAAACGAAACACCACACACGACAACATACACATTCGCAACACCACACAAACACTCGAAATGGCCAAATGTATCACGCCATCATCCTACGCGAAACGAAACACCACACACGACAACATACACATTCGCAACACCACACAAACACTCGAAATGGCCAAATGTATCACGCCATCATCCTACGCGAAACGAAACACCACACACGACAACATACACATTCGCAACACCACACAAACACTCGAAATGGCCAAATGTATCACGCCATCATCCTACGCGAAACGAAACACCACACACGACAACATACACATTCGCAACACCACACAAACACTCGAAATGGCCAAATGTATCACGCCATCATCCTACGCGAAACGAAACACCACACACGACAACATACACATTCGCAACACCACACAAACACTCGAAATGGCCAAATGTATCACGCCATCATCCTACGCGAAACGAAACACCACACACGACAACATACACATTCGCAACACCACACAAACACTCGAAATGGCCAAATGTATCACGCCATCATCCTACGCGAAACGAAACACCACACACGACAACATACACATTCGCAACACCACACAAACACTCGAAATGGCCAAATGTATCACGCCATCATCCTACGCGAAACGAAACACCACACACGACAACATACACATTCGCAACACCACACAAACACTCGAAATGGCCAAATGTATCACGCCATCATCCTACGCGAAACGAAACACCACACACGACAACATACACATTCGCAAACACCACACAAACACTCGAAATGGCCAAATGTATCACGCCATCATCCTACGCGAAACGAAACACCACACACGACAACATACACATTCGCAACACCACACAAACACTCGAAATGGCCAAATGTATCACGCCATCATCCTACGCGAAACGAAACACCACACACGACAACATACACATTCGCAACACCACACAAACACTCGAAATGGCCAAATGTATCACGCCATCATCCTACGCGAAACGAAACACCACACACGACAACATACACATTCGCAACACCACACAAACACTCGAAATGGCCAAATGTATCACGCCATCATCCTACGCGAAACGAAACACCACACACGACAACATACACATTCGCAACACCACACAAACACTCGAAATGGCCAAATGTATCACGCCATCATCCTACGCGAAACGAAACACCACACACGACAACATACACATTCGCAACACCACACAAACACTCGAAATGGCCAAATGTATCACGCCATCATCCTACGCGAAACGAAACACCACACACGACAACATACACATTCGCAACACCACACAAACACTCGAAATGGCCAAATGTATCACGCCATCATCCTACGCGAAACGAAACACCACACACGACAACATACACATTCGCAACACCACACAAACACTCGAAATGGCCAAATGTATCACGCCATCATCCTACGCGAAACGAAACACCACACACGACAACATACACATTCGCAACACCACACAAACACTCGAAATGGCCAAATGTATCACGCCATCATCCTACGCGAAACGAAACACCACACACGACAACATACACATTCGCAACACCACACAAACACTCGAAATGGCCAAATGTATCACGCCATCATCCTACGCGAAACGAAACACCACACACGACAACATACACATTCGCAACACCACACAAACACTCGAAATGGCCAAATGTATCACGCCATCATCCTACGCGAAACGAAACACCACACACGACAACATACACATTCGCAACACCACACAAACACTCGAAATGGCCAAATGTATCACGCCATCATCCTACGCGAAACGAAACACCACACACGACAACATACACATTCGCAACACCACACAAACACTCGAAATGGCCAAATGTATCACGCCATCATCCTACGCGAAACGAAACACCACACACGACAACATACACATTCGCAACACCACACAAACACTCGAAATGGCCAAATGTATCACGCCATCATCCTACGCGAAACGAAACACCACACACGACAACATACACATTCGCAACACCACACAAACACTCGAAATGGCCAAATGTATCACGCCATCATCCTACGCGAAACGAAACACCACACACGACAACATACACATTCGCAACACCACACAAACACTCGAAATGGCCAAATGTATCACGCCATCATCCTACGCGAAACGAAACACCACACACGACAACATACACATTCGCAACACCACACAAACACTCGAAATGGCCAAATGTATCACGCCATCATCCTACGCGAAACGAAACACCACACACGACAACATACACATTCGCAACACCACACAAACACTCGAAATGGCCAAATGTATCACGCCATCATCCTACGCGAAACGAAACACCACACACGACAACATACACATTCGCAACACCACACAAACACTCGAAATGGCCAAATGTATCACGCCATCATCCCTACGCGAAACGAAAACACCACACACGACAACATACACATTCGCACACACCACACAAACACTCGAAATGGCCAAATGTATCACGCCATCATCCTACGCGAAACGAAACACCACACACGACAACATACACATTCGCAACACCACACAAACCACTCGAAATGGCCAAATGTATCACGCCATCATCCTACGCGAAACGAAACACCACACACGACAACATACACATTCGCAACACCACACAAACACTCGAAATGGCCAAATGTATCACGCCATCATCCTACGCGAAACGAAACACCACACACGACAACATACACATTCGCAACACCACACAAACACTCGAAATGGCCAAATGTATCACGCCATCATCCTACGCGAAACGAAACACCACACACGACAACATACACATTCGCAACACCACACAAACACTCGAAATGGCCAAATGTATCACGCCATCATCCTACGCGAAACGAAACACCACACACGACAACATACACATTCGCAACACCACACAAACACTCGAAATGGCCAAATGTATCACGCCATCATCCTACGCGAAACGAAACACCACACACGACAACATACACATTCGCAACACCACACAAACACTCGAAATGGCCAAATGTATCACGCCATCATCCTACGCGAAACGAAACACCACACACGACAACATACACATTCGCAACACCACACAAACACTCGAAATGGCCAAATGTATCACGCCATCATCCTACGCGAAACGAAACACCACACACGACAACATACACATTCGCAACACCACACAAACACTCGAAATGGCCAAATGTATCACGCCATCATCCTACGCGAAACGAAACACCACACACGACAACATACACATTCGCAACACCACACAAACACTCGAAATGGCCAAATGTATCACGCCATCATCCTACGCGAAACGAAACACCACACACGACAACATACACATTCGCAACACCACACAAACACTCGAAATGGCCAAATGTATCACGCCATCATCCTACGCGAAACGAAACACCACACACGACAACATACACATTCGCAACACCACACAAACACTCGAAATGGCCAAATGTATCACGCCATCATCCTACGCGAAACGAAACACCACACACGACAACATACACATTCGCAACACCACACAAACACTCGAAATGGCCAAATGTATCACGCCATCATCCTACGCGAAACGAAACACCACACACGACAACATACACATTCGCAACACCACACAAACACTCGAAATGGCCAAATGTATCACGCCATCATCCTACGCGAAACGAAACACCACACACGACAACATACACATTCGCAACACCACACAAACACTCGAAATGGCCAAATGTATCACGCCATCATCCTACGCGAAACGAAACACCACACACGACAACATACACATTCGCAACACCACACAAACACTCGAAATGGCCAAATGTATCACGCCATCATCCTACGCGAAACGAAACACCACACACGACAACATACACATTCGCAACACCACACAAACACTCGAAATGGCCAAATGTATCACGCCATCATCCTACGCGAAACGAAACACCACACACGACAACATACACATTCGCAACACCACACAAACACTCGAAATGGCCAAATGTATCACGCCATCATCCTACGCGAAACGAAACACCACACACGACAACATACACATTCGCAACACCACACAAACACTCGAAATGGCCAAATGTATCACGCCATCATCCTACGCGAAACGAAACACCACACACGACAACATACACATTCGCAACACCACACAAACACTCGAAATGGCCAAATGTATCACGCCATCATCCTACGCGAAACGAAACACCACACACGACAACATACACATTCGCAACACCACACAAACACTCGAAATGGCCAAATGTATCACGCCATCATCCTACGCGAAACGAAACACCACACACGACAACATACACATTCGCAACACCACACAAACACTCGAAATGGCCAAATGTATCACGCCATCATCCTACGCGAAACGAAACACCACACACGACAACATACACATTCGCAACACCACACAAACACTCGAAATGGCCAAATGTATCACGCCATCATCCTACGCGAAACGAAACACCACACACGACAACATACACATTCGCAACACCACACAAACACTCGAAATGGCCAAATGTATCACGCCATCATCCTACGCGAAACGAAACACCACACACGACAACATACACATTCGCAACACCACACAAACACTCGAAATGGCCAAATGTATCACGCCATCATCCTACGCGAAACGAAACACCACACACGACAACATACACATTCGCAACACCACACAAACACTCGAAATGGCCAAATGTATCACGCCATCATCCTACGCGAAACGAAACACCACACACGACAACATACACATTCGCAACACCACACAAACACTCGAAATGGCCAAATGTATCACGCCATCATCCTACGCGAAACGAAACACCACACACGACAACATACACATTCGCAACACCACACAAACACTCGAAATGGCCAAATGTATCACGCCATCATCCTACGCGAAACGAAACACCACACACGACAACATACACATTCGCAACACCACACAAACACTCGAAATGGCCAAATGTATCACGCCATCATCCTACGCGAAACGAAACACCACACACGACAACATACACATTCGCAACACCACACAAACACTCGAAATGGCCAAATGTATCACGCCATCATCCTACGCGAAACGAAACACCACACACGACAACATACACATTCGCAACACCACACAAACACTCGAAATGGCCAAATGTATCACGCCATCATCCTACGCGAAACGAAACACCACACACGACAACATACACATTCGCAACACCACACAAACACTCGAAATGGCCAAATGTATCACGCCATCATCCTACGCGAAACGAAACACCACACACGACAACATACACATTCGCAACACCACACAAACACTCGAAATGGCCAAATGTATCACGCCATCATCCTACGCGAAACGAAACACCACACACGACAACATACACATTCGCAACACCACACAAACACTCGAAATGGCCAAATGTATCACGCCATCATCCTACGCGAAACGAAACACCACACACGACAACATACACATTCGCAACACCACACAAACACTCGAAATGGCCAAATGTATCACGCCATCATCCTACGCGAAACGAAACACCACACACGACAACATACACATTCGCAACACCACACAAACACTCGAAATGGCCAAATGTATCACGCCATCATCCTACGCGAAACGAAACACCACACACGACAACATACACATTCGCAACACCACACAAACACTCGAAATGGCCAAATGTATCACGCCATCATCCTACGCGAAACGAAACACCACACACGACAACATACACATTCGCAACACCACACAAACACTCGAAATGGCCAAATGTATCACGCCATCATCCTACGCGAAACGAAACACCACACACGACAACATACACATTCGCAACACCACACAAACACTCGAAATGGCCAAATGTATCACGCCATCATCCTACGCGAAACGAAACACCACACACGACAACATACACATTCGCAACACCACACAAACACTCGAAATGGCCAAATGTATCACGCCATCATCCTACGCGAAACGAAACACCACACACGACAACATACACATTCGCAACACCACACAAACACTCGAAATGGCCAAATGTATCACGCCATCATCCTACGCGAAACGAAACACCACACACGACAACATACACATTCGCAACACCACACAAACACTCGAAATGGCCAAATGTATCACGCCATCATCCTACGCGAAACGAAACACCACACACGACAACATACACATTCGCAACACCACACAAACACTCGAAATGGCCAAATGTATCACGCCATCATCCTACGCGAAACGAAACACCACACACGACAACATACACATTCGCAACACCACACAAACACTCGAAATGGCCAAATGTATCACGCCATCATCCTACGCGAAACGAAACACCACACACGACAACATACACATTCGCAACACCACACAAACACTCGAAATGGCCAAATGTATCACGCCATCATCCTACGCGAAACGAAACACCACACACGACAACATACACATTCGCAACACCACACAAACACTCGAAATGGCCAAATGTATCACGCCATCATCCTACGCGAAACGAAACACCACACACGACAACATACACATTCGCAACACCACACAAACACTCGAAATGGCCAAATGTATCACGCCATCATCCTACGCGAAACGAAACACCACACACGACAACATACACATTCGCAACACCACACAAACACTCGAAATGGCCAAATGTATCACGCCATCATCCTACGCGAAACGAAACACCACACACGACAACATACACATTCGCAACACCACACAAACACTCGAAATGGCCAAATGTATCACGCCATCATCCTACGCGAAACGAAACACCACACACGACAACATACACATTCGCAACACCACACAAACACTCGAAATGGCCAAATGTATCACGCCATCATCCTACGCGAAACGAAACACCACACACGACAACATACACATTCGCAACACCACACAAACACTCGAAATGGCCAAATGTATCACGCCATCATCCTACGCGAAACGAAACACCACACACGACAACATACACATTCGCAACACCACACAAACACTCGAAATGGCCAAATGTATCACGCCATCATCCTACGCGAAACGAAACACCACACACGACAACATACACATTCGCAACACCACACAAACACTCGAAATGGCCAAATGTATCACGCCATCATCCTACGCGAAACGAAACACCACACACGACAACATACACATTCGCAACACCACACAAACACTCGAAATGGCCAAATGTATCACGCCATCATCCTACGCGAAACGAAACACCACACACGACAACATACACATTCGCAACACCACACAAACACTCGAAATGGCCAAATGTATCACGCCATCATCCTACGCGAAACGAAACACCACACACGACAACATACACATTCGCAACACCACACAAACACTCGAAATGGCCAAATGTATCACGCCATCATCCTACGCGAAACGAAACACCACACACGACAACATACACATTCGCAACACCACACAAACACTCGAAATGGCCAAATGTATCACGCCATCATCCTACGCGAAACGAAACACCACACACGACAACATACACATTCGCAACACCACACAAACACTCGAAATGGCCAAATGTATCACGCCATCATCCTACGCGAAACGAAACACCACACACGACAACATACACATTCGCAACACCACACAAACACTCGAAATGGCCAAATGTATCACGCCATCATCCTACGCGAAACGAAACACCACACACGACAACATACACATTCGCAACACCACACAAACACTCGAAATGGCCAAATGTATCACGCCATCATCCTACGCGAAACGAAACACCACACACGACAACATACACATTCGCAACACCACACAAACACTCGAAATGGCCAAATGTATCACGCCATCATCCTACGCGAAACGAAACACCACACACGACAACATACACATTCGCAACACCACACAAACACTCGAAATGGCCAAATGTATCACGCCATCATCCTACGCGAAACGAAACACCACACACGACAACATACACATTCGCAACACCACACAAACACTCGAAATGGCCAAATGTATCACGCCATCATCCTACGCGAAACGAAACACCACACACGACAACATACACATTCGCAACACCACACAAACACTCGAAATGGCCAAATGTATCACGCCATCATCCTACGCGAAACGAAACACCACACACGACAACATACACATTCGCAACACCACACAAACACTCGAAATGGCCAAATGTATCACGCCATCATCCTACGCGAAACGAAACACCACACACGACAACATACACATTCGCAACACCACACAAACACTCGAAATGGCCAAATGTATCACGCCATCATCCTACGCGAAACGAAACACCACACACGACAACATACACATTCGCAACACCACACAAACACTCGAAATGGCCAAATGTATCACGCCATCATCCTACGCGAAACGAAACACCACACACGACAACATACACATTCGCAACACCACACAAACACTCGAAATGGCCAAATGTATCACGCCATCATCCTACGCGAAACGAAACACCACACACGACAACATACACATTCGCAACACCACACAAACACTCGAAATGGCCAAATGTATCACGCCATCATCCTACGCGAAACGAAACACCACACACGACAACATACACATTCGCAACACCACACAAACACTCGAAATGGCCAAATGTATCACGCCATCATCCTACGCGAAACGAAACACCACACACGACAACATACACATTCGCAACACCACACAAACACTCGAAATGGCCAAATGTATCACGCCATCATCCTACGCGAAACGAAACACCACACACGACAACATACACATTCGCAACACCACACAAACACTCGAAATGGCCAAATGTATCACGCCATCATCCTACGCGAAACGAAACACCACACACGACAACATACACATTCGCAACACCACACAAACACTCGAAATGGCCAAATGTATCACGCCATCATCCTACGCGAAACGAAACACCACACACGACAACATACACATTCGCAACACCACACAAACACTCGAAATGGCCAAATGTATCACGCCATCATCCTACGCGAAACGAAACACCACACACGACAACATACACATTCGCAACACCACACAAACACTCGAAATGGCCAAATGTATCACGCCATCATCCTACGCGAAACGAAACACCACACACGACAACATACACATTCGCAACACCACACAAACACTCGAAATGGCCAAATGTATCACGCCATCATCCTACGCGAAACGAAACACCACACACGACAACATACACATTCGCAACACCACACAAACACTCGAAATGGCCAAATGTATCACGCCATCATCCTACGCGAAACGAAACACCACACACGACAACATACACATTCGCAACACCACACAAACACTCGAAATGGCCAAATGTATCACGCCATCATCCTACGCGAAACGAAACACCACACACGACAACATACACATTCGCAACACCACACAAACACTCGAAATGGCCAAATGTATCACGCCATCATCCTACGCGAAACGAAACACCACACACGACAACATACACATTCGCAACACCACACAAACACTCGAAATGGCCAAATGTATCACGCCATCATCCTACGCGAAACGAAACACCACACACGACAACATACACATTCGCAACACCACACAAACACTCGAAATGGCCAAATGTATCACGCCATCATCCTACGCGAAACGAAACACCACACACGACAACATACACATTCGCAACACCACACAAACACTCGAAATGGCCAAATGTATCACGCCATCATCCTACGCGAAACGAAACACCACACACGACAACATACACATTCGCAACACCACACAAACACTCGAAATGGCCAAATGTATCACGCCATCATCCTACGCGAAACGAAACACCACACACGACAACATACACATTCGCAACACCACACAAACACTCGAAATGGCCAAATGTATCACGCCATCATCCTACGCGAAACGAAACACCACACACGACAACATACACATTCGCAACACCACACAAACACTCGAAATGGCCAAATGTATCACGCCATCATCCTACGCGAAACGAAACACCACACACGACAACATACACATTCGCAACACCACACAAACACTCGAAATGGCCAAATGTATCACGCCATCATCCTACGCGAAACGAAACACCACACACGACAACATACACATTCGCAACACCACACAAACACTCGAAATGGCCAAATGTATCACGCCATCATCCTACGCGAAACGAAACACCACACACGACAACATACACATTCGCAACACCACACAAACACTCGAAATGGCCAAATGTATCACGCCATCATCCTACGCGAAACGAAACACCACACACGACAACATACACATTCGCAACACCACACAAACACTCGAAATGGCCAAATGTATCACGCCATCATCCTACGCGAAACGAAACACCACACACGACAACATACACATTCGCAACACCACACAAACACTCGAAATGGCCAAATGTATCACGCCATCATCCTACGCGAAACGAAACACCACACACGACAACATACACATTCGCAACACCACACAAACACTCGAAATGGCCAAATGTATCACGCCATCATCCTACGCGAAACGAAACACCACACACGACAACATACACATTCGCAACACCACACAAACACTCGAAATGGCCAAATGTATCACGCCATCATCCTACGCGAAACGAAACACCACACACGACAACATACACATTCGCAACACCACACAAACACTCGAAATGGCCAAATGTATCACGCCATCATCCTACGCGAAACGAAACACCACACACGACAACATACACATTCGCAACACCACACAAACACTCGAAATGGCCAAATGTATCACGCCATCATCCTACGCGAAACGAAACACCACACACGACAACATACACATTCGCAACACCACACAAACACTCGAAATGGCCAAATGTATCACGCCATCATCCTACGCGAAACGAAACACCACACACGACAACATACACATTCGCAACACCACACAAACACTCGAAATGGCCAAATGTATCACGCCATCATCCTACGCGAAACGAAACACCACACACGACAACATACACATTCGCAACACCACACAAACACTCGAAATGGCCAAATGTATCACGCCATCATCCTACGCGAAACGAAACACCACACACGACAACATACACATTCGCAACACCACACAAACACTCGAAATGGCCAAATGTATCACGCCATCATCCTACGCGAAACGAAACACCACACACGACAACATACACATTCGCAACACCACACAAACACTCGAAATGGCCAAATGTATCACGCCATCATCCTACGCGAAACGAAACACCACACACGACAACATACACATTCGCAACACCACACAAACACTCGAAATGGCCAAATGTATCACGCCATCATCCTACGCGAAACGAAACACCACACACGACAACATACACATTCGCAACACCACACAAACACTCGAAATGGCCAAATGTATCACGCCATCATCCTACGCGAAACGAAACACCACACACGACAACATACACATTCGCAACACCACACAAACACTCGAAATGGCCAAATGTATCACGCCATCATCCTACGCGAAACGAAACACCACACACGACAACATACACATTCGCAACACCACACAAACACTCGAAATGGCCAAATGTATCACGCCATCATCCTACGCGAAACGAAACACCACACACGACAACATACACATTCGCAACACCACACAAACACTCGAAATGGCCAAATGTATCACGCCATCATCCTACGCGAAACGAAACACCACACACGACAACATACACATTCGCAACACCACACAAACACTCGAAATGGCCAAATGTATCACGCCATCATCCTACGCGAAACGAAACACCACACACGACAACATACACATTCGCAACACCACACAAACACTCGAAATGGCCAAATGTATCACGCCATCATCCTACGCGAAACGAAACACCACACACGACAACATACACATTCGCAACACCACACAAACACTCGAAATGGCCAAATGTATCACGCCATCATCCTACGCGAAACGAAACACCACACACGACAACATACACATTCGCAACACCACACAAACACTCGAAATGGCCAAATGTATCACGCCATCATCCTACGCGAAACGAAACACCACACACGACAACATACACATTCGCAACACCACACAAACACTCGAAATGGCCAAATGTATCACGCCATCATCCTACGCGAAACGAAACACCACACACGACAACATACACATTCGCAACACCACACAAACACTCGAAATGGCCAAATGTATCACGCCATCATCCTACGCGAAACGAAACACCACACACGACAACATACACATTCGCAACACCACACAAACACTCGAAATGGCCAAATGTATCACGCCATCATCCTACGCGAAACGAAACACCACACACGACAACATACACATTCGCAACACCACACAAACACTCGAAATGGCCAAATGTATCACGCCATCATCCTACGCGAAACGAAACACCACACACGACAACATACACATTCGCAACACCACACAAACACTCGAAATGGCCAAATGTATCACGCCATCATCCTACGCGAAACGAAACACCACACACGACAACATACACATTCGCAACACCACACAAACACTCGAAATGGCCAAATGTATCACGCCATCATCCTACGCGAAACGAAACACCACACACGACAACATACACATTCGCAACACCACACAAACACTCGAAATGGCCAAATGTATCACGCCATCATCCTACGCGAAACGAAACACCACACACGACAACATACACATTCGCAACACCACACAAACACTCGAAATGGCCAAATGTATCACGCCATCATCCTACGCGAAACGAAACACCACACACGACAACATACACATTCGCAACACCACACAAACACTCGAAATGGCCAAATGTATCACGCCATCATCCTACGCGAAACGAAACACCACACACGACAACATACACATTCGCAACACCACACAAACACTCGAAATGGCCAAATGTATCACGCCATCATCCTACGCGAAACGAAACACCACACACGACAACATACACATTCGCAACACCACACAAACACTCGAAATGGCCAAATGTATCACGCCATCATCCTACGCGAAACGAAACACCACACACGACAACATACACATTCGCAACACCACACAAACACTCGAAATGGCCAAATGTATCACGCCATCATCCTACGCGAAACGAAACACCACACACGACAACATACACATTCGCAACACCACACAAACACTCGAAATGGCCAAATGTATCACGCCATCATCCTACGCGAAACGAAACACCACACACGACAACATACACATTCGCAACACCACACAAACACTCGAAATGGCCAAATGTATCACGCCATCATCCTACGCGAAACGAAACACCACACACGACAACATACACATTCGCAACACCACACAAACACTCGAAATGGCCAAATGTATCACGCCATCATCCTACGCGAAACGAAACACCACACACGACAACATACACATTCGCAACACCACACAAACACTCGAAATGGCCAAATGTATCACGCCATCATCCTACGCGAAACGAAACACCACACACGACAACATACACATTCGCAACACCACACAAACACTCGAAATGGCCAAATGTATCACGCCATCATCCTACGCGAAACGAAACACCACACACGACAACATACACATTCGCAACACCACACAAACACTCGAAATGGCCAAATGTATCACGCCATCATCCTACGCGAAACGAAACACCACACACGACAACATACACATTCGCAACACCACACAAACACTCGAAATGGCCAAATGTATCACGCCATCATCCTACGCGAAACGAAACACCACACACGACAACATACACATTCGCAACACCACACAAACACTCGAAATGGCCAAATGTATCACGCCATCATCCTACGCGAAACGAAACACCACACACGACAACATACACATTCGCAACACCACACAAACACTCGAAATGGCCAAATGTATCACGCCATCATCCTACGCGAAACGAAACACCACACACGACAACATACACATTCGCAACACCGCGCAAACCCACGAGATGTCCGAATGTTTCGCATCCTGTTGCTGGTCGTTTTACTTGCGGTTACGTGTGGCGATGTTATAGATACTAATTTTTATATTAATTTCTCCTATTTTTTCTTTATTTTTTATTGTTTCTTCTTGTTTTTTCGGTTTTTTCTCTTTATGTTTCTTGTTCATTTTTCATCTCGTTTCTTTATTTCCGTTGTTTTTATATTTAATTTTTTATTTGAATTTGTCTTGTTTTTTTTCTTTTTGTTTTCCTTTCGTTTAATTATTTTATTTTTTTGGTGTTCATTAGTTTTTTTTTTACTTTTACTTTTAAATTTGCCGAGTAATTTTTAAATGGTTTTCATTGGTAACATTATTATATAATGTGATGTTTTCCATTGTTCTTTTCCAAATTATAAGTAAATACATTTCCGTTTTTTTAGTACTTGCATTGAACATTGATTTCTATTTATTCGTTGTTTGACTGTCGCATAATTTAGAGTGAGATTTGATTATTAAAATCGTAAACTTGTTGTCTTGTATTGTATTTATTCAGAATATTCAAATCATTATTATATTTTCTGAATATGTACCTACCGATACAATTTGTACTGATTAATTACCAGAAATATTCTTCTTATTTTGTTCTGTATCACTGAATATTTGAGAAAATTTTCGGTCAAGAATTTTTTTTTTTGAAAAATTAACGCTACATATTTTTATTAATCATGATGTATAACTTTCAGTGAATGAGTTATTGTTTTGAAACAATTTGTAATACATTTCTATGTGGCCGACAGTTTAACGTTGAAGATCCAAGTCTTTTGCATCGCTTTCATATTGCTTTTAGCGCATTCCTCTGTTTTGACCATTTTTATCTGTCTGATAATTTGTAAGTAGTATAAATGTTATGGCAAAAACTCCCTTCAACCTTCAAATCAGGTCACTGAAATATATGTTGATACTACAAATACTTTCACTGCTGAGGAGTTCCACACTAAAATGAAACAGCTGCCCAGTGCCCCCTAGTCTAGTTGTAATAAAGTTACCAATAGATAGCTGATTAGGTTATTGTAGTTTTTTTTAATGTCATGACATTTTACTATGATCACTTAGTAACAATTTCATAATTGAAATGAAGTGGTTTTTGTGGAATTGAGTATTATGCTTAGTTGTTTTGTTCGTCACAAATTTGTGTCTGTTAGATACCACTGTAAACCGGGGAGAACTGGGGAGCTGTTTCGTCCTAACATGGAATTTTTTTCTCTGGCGTGCAACTCTGATTCCACAAAGGCATTAAACCCAAGTCTTTAGGTGTCCCAGCTAATGCTTGACCATTCTCACCACTAGGCTGCAGTCCAGTGATAGGATTTCCATTTTCATCAGTTTGTAATATAACGCGACGATTTTTCATTGTTACTAAGAGCTCATAGCTGGTAGAGTTCAAACTTGGCGAGAGGGAAATAGTAATCGCCAACGATATTAAATGAACGTTATGCTATATTACAAAATGATGGAAGTGAGGATTTTATCATTAGATGTCAACCAGATCAGTGGTTCAAGTAGTTAAATGTTCGCCATGGGACTTGAGGACCCTAGGCTCTATTCCCTGGCTAAATCGAAGGTTACGCGTTGCTTAGCAGTATCATATTAAGATGAAACAGCAGTCCATTTCTCACTAGTTTTCAGTGATTGTCAAACAATATCTGTGATGAATACAAACATACTTTCATAAGTGTTTAACATCAACAAGTCGTTCACATTTATATAGTAGTTTATTCCAGACATTGATTTATTGTATGCATTGCATACAAGTGAAATATGATTTAAAGAATGTAATACGGTTAAGTCAGGAGTTCTTCCGGCGTAAATCATTTTCAAATGTTATACAACTTATGTATATGTTGTCAGTTATTATTTCTTTGTAGAATATTCTTCATAGACAACATACAGTTTAATGTTAATAGTAAAACTTAAATGATACGAATGCACTAACGGAAGATTGCAATACACTCAAGTAAATGAAACGATTTAATGTAACCAAGAAATCAAAGAATTTACTAATTCAATAATAACAATTAATTGGTAACTAGTTAGTTACGTAAGTAGTTAAATCAATAGAAAGGAATCAACAAATACTTTGGTGAATAGAATTTCAAAAAAGTTACTAATTGATATTCATATTACAGATGTGAAAATGTATTCACTGGTTGTTTGACTAATAGAGATTTTGTTGATTATTGTCACAGGATTGAGTAAACAGATTCCTCTTTTCTACTTACCTCTTTCATCACTCCACATATTCATATGAATAAACAATTACATCATATTATACCTTGACTTTTATTAGACACTGATTTATCTATCTAATCATTAACATAAATTAAATTAAGTTATATAAAATGTATGAGATTGAATTTAGAATGAATAAGTAATTGGCAATGAATATTCATATTAAATCAAGAATTGGCATGAATATGATTAGATTGTTATCAATTGAAATAGGCAATTGATTGTTTATGGTGATTTATGAAAAATAATAAAAAAGTTGGAGTTATATATTAAGGAAAACACAATAGAAATGTTCATTAAAATGAGTTATGTAGTAAGAAGTGATAACATAGACAGATGTTTCTTACGGTCTATGTATATGGGAAAGAGTTATCATACCTATAAAGAACCATATGGGTAGTAATACACTGCATAGACGGAAATACTTTGTATTATCATCATTATGGTAGTGATCCTTTAAGTCATGTCATTAATTATTCTCGAAATCTTCATATTGTATCAGATTATGCAATTTATGAAGCAACTGCATTTGCACTATTCATGATTACATGAATGGAAACATTGTTAAAATCTGAATATTATTTAACAAGTAGGTGTTTTCAACAGTTTGTCATTTGATAGCAATTTTCCAGTTTTCTGGCACTAACCAACAATTGTTTAATTTCAGGGAATCATTAGTTAAACATGTTGTCAAAACGTGAAGATAATTAATTTTCAGTTATTGATAGTTTGAACGAAGAATATTCTTTTCGATTAATGTTCATCAGGTTCTAGATTCATTACTTCAAAATTATTAGTCACAAGAATAGTCAGTTCTGAGGCAAGTAAAACATTATTTAGATATCAAGAATAATTGATCTGGTTTACCAAAAGAGTTGTCCGAAGTATTAACAGTTCATTACTAGCTCACTTAATTCAAACAGGTCATGTGGCTAGGATAAATCAGTCATTCAGAATAATATTTTGTGTAAACAGTTATCTGCCAAGATCGGTTAGACTCAAAGTCCTTAAAACGGCAGAGGCAATAGCTATACGGGTCAAGAAGCCAGACCTGTGCATACAGAAGAAGTACGTTCAACCCATTCTCCTGCCATGGTCGACATAAGATCCACTAAACCAATCTCCACCTTAATCCTGCGACGATTTAATGTGATTAATGCATATTTATTACCCCCTCTGGCCGTGCATTTCCATATTATTATTATTATTATTATTATTATTATTATTATTATTATTATTATTAATCAAAGTACACAGAGTAAATTTGGATATCACATTTTAAGATCAAACAAATGAACTGATTGTAATTATGTCTATTATTGTTATTGTTATTGTTAGCATCTGACGAATTTTGTTTATCGTTCACTCCGTTTTACAAACTCTTACCCATTCGGTTTCATTTTAAGTAGGATTTGATCTTTGTCTACAAACACTTGATCTAATTGCATTTTCCTACCACTCCATCTCCTATGTCACCCATATACAGCGATACCTATATATATTTGACTAATAATCTTGTTTATCTTAATTGTCTTTTACGTTTCACAAGTTACATAATGATGGTTATTATTTCAAAATTAACATTCGTATTTTATAAATAGCGCCTCGGTGAGAAAAAAACTTCCAATTATCCAATTATTCTTGATATCTAAATAATGTTTTACTTGCCTCAGAACTGGCTATTCTTGTGATTAATAATTTTGAACTAATAAATGTAGAACTTGATGAGGATTTATCGAAAAAAAGAATATACTCCGTTTGAACGTCTTTGTTTTTGATAAACATGGGAACTTTTAAACAATATTCATAGTTTGTAAGTAGTATGAAGTGTGTAAAAACAGAATGTGGCCCATAGTTACACCTATTATCCACACTCTCGGTTTTTTGAATCCACGTTTTCTTCAAGTTTAATTATGCATTAACTCACATTTCCATCACCGTACAGTTTTGGCACCAAATTTTTACTCATTACATACCGGCCACCATACACTTTTCTGATTAGGAATGTAACCTAGAGATCAAATCAAAATTTATAATCTTACAAATTCAAGTCAAAAAAACCATTTGATCCAGTACTAAGTTTATGTTAATATTCATAAATCCTAATCCATTAGAATATCTCACATTTATTGTCGATTTTCAAGTATCGATATATAGAAGTTGTTAGATCCATAGTTAGTACAGGTTTCTTGTCCGGTTAGCGTTTGTTAATTATTGTTATCATTAGCTTAGAAATGTCTTTGTGCTATATATCTACAGTGTTGATATATTGTGAGTTCCGACAAATACGGATAATTGTTTACCAAATTATTGATTTGACCTAGCCCAAAGGAATACGGTGACTATGGATGTGAGACTGACTTTTCGGTGCCGTGATCACGATAAATCTGAGCAAGACAGAAGAGCTAGCACATAGAGTCAATTTGAATTACGAACTACATCAATACAGAACAAAGGAAATAATGATAGGGAACTGGGTTAACGTGTAAACAATTAGTTATTCATAGTCCGCGAGTGAAAAATAACACATCAATAGTTAATAGGTTAGATGGAACGTTAGGGGGAGCAGAATACACGAATTATAGAAATGAAACTTATTGTTTGAAAACAACCGAAACATTTGAAACAATCTTCTGAACAATAGTTCATGAACTTAGTGATTAATCATGGTTCGCCAGATCTATCAGATAATTCTAGATAGTAAGTGGTACCATTATTGCTTTTATCATGGTATCTGGTTAGTTCTTGACTTGCCTGATTTACAAATTAATACGACACTCTGATACCGTTTAACGGACGTATGACTATGTATTTTTAGGAATTTTGAATCCCTAATAGATTGTAATTACAAATAAAATCGTCTTCGTAGATTCCATAATTTTCTGTCAGGATGAGGTTATGATCAATAATGAATCTGAAAACCGTACACAATTACTTGACCGATTGATTTCATAATCTTATATATTAGGATCTTAGGCATTAAAATCCTGAAAACATGAAAAGTTTGACATCATTTAAGACTCCTTTTGGTTTTACAGTCACTTTAACAAGTTAAAATATAACTGCAGGGGTAATTTCATTTTAAAAAATTCTATGGAGAATTGATTTACCAGGTGATAGCAATCATCGTAACTTCGTTTACTGTCAACATTTCTTTTTCACTGCCTAGTATCACTTTAGAGTCAAATCTCAGCTCATTTCCTACTGTTTGTATTTTATCTAAGACGCTGGCAAAATGTACAGTTTGTGTTTACGAATTATTATGTCTAGTTCCCTAAATTGAGCTTCAGTTTAACTAGTGGGGATTTAAGTGTTCAAAACTCATTTCAAATGGGAAAACAGTCCTTTACCATGCCTTCAAGGATAGAAAATTTACGAAGACAATATATGAAAAGGTTCACAAACCTGGAACCGGTTATCTGCCAGCTGACTACTAACTCACTTACTGATTAGTTAACGACTAAACTCTACTTGAACACGTAGGTACAGCTTCATCTGATGACACATTCTAAAGGACTGAAACCAACTGAAAAAAATCCGTCTTGAGGATTAACAGATACAGTTCAGCCTTCTATCTGACTAAAGTAAAGATTATTTGATATAGAGCTCAGATAGATGTGAAGTATCCATAGAATTCCAAAGAACACACTGCGTCGAGAGCTGGAAGCAGACATTAAAAGGATGAACAGTAACTGGAGACAGCTGGAAAGGATTGCGTAGGACAGAGTTGAATGGAGATTACTGATAAGAGGCCTATGCTCTTTCGAGAGGGGTAACATGCGTAAGTAAGTAAGTAATCCATAGAATTTACTATTTCGAATTACAGTCACAGAATGACACAATGTGAGCTTAGTACTATCAGTAATGAAAATGTATTGTACAAACTAGCCATTAGATCACAAACAACCACACAAAGGGATCAAGAATATATCCAAATATCAGAAAATGTTCATTTAGAATTGATTTAATTAAGATTAAGCATATAAACTGGGAAAGGAGCAGAACAATGAGAACCAAAATTTATGTTGGGAGGTGAGGGGGGTTGAGAAATTAATGCAGGACACTGGAATAATGTAATAAAAGGAGTGGGTAGGCACACATAAAAATACCCACATATAGGAAGCAATAGTTATGAATAATGCAACATTTTGGTATGCTTAGAATAAAATACCAAAACTTAGAGTATACTGAGGTCTGAGTGTCATTATTGAAAATCAATACAATATGTTCAACATTCAGCGATCTATCTATTGCTATTTCTTCCTTGACTTCAATTAGACCAATAATTTATTCATTAGCCAAGTGTCACCAGTGTTTATTCATTAAGCACATAAAATGAGCAAGAGTATTATGATGTGACTGTGAGAAAAGCTAAATTATTACAAGAATTGAAATAGCCATAAAACTGATATAAGCATTGCATTACAGTTACTATAAGTACATTAACAAATTTGTAGTTTATACTAATAAAATTCAGTTGGAGCAACAGTAGAACTCAAATCAAAAGATATTTTCTCAATTTGACCATTAACCACAAGATATACGTTAATTTACTTATCCAATAGACTTGATACAAAGAAGTGAATAGCGCGACTTCAAAGAATTTAACAGATAATGACAACATGTCAGAATTATTCCATTTGATGATTATATAAGAGGAATAATTCAAATTAATCAACGAAGGCAACTCACTTTAGGACAGGCAGAAGTGTAAATACATTTACTATTGTACTATCGAAAAAAACAACAAAGCAGTTATCACCAATGATAATGGATGATCGTCGCACTATAACACAAACTAATGGAAGTGGAGATTCCACCAATGGATGCCAGCCCCATGGTGCAGAGGTATGCGTGTTCACCGACCTGAAGCCTCTGGAGTGGGATCAAAAGAAAATATTGATGCCTAATTGATAACATAATCTTCCACCAAACATTTGTGTAGGTTTATGTTCGGCTTAGATTTATTTATTTCACGCTGGAATATTTCAACTGATATATAAATTTATTAAAGTTGTCATTAACAATACTACTTTAATGACTGTCCTGAAGACACAAACTGTTAGTCTTTAATAGTTATCCCTGCTTATACTATGCCATTTATTAAAGTTGATACTTATTTTCCATTTCCAAGTATGTAACTTGATCAGAGCTTATAGTAAAGAATGTTCTGTATTACCTTGAGTACCTGACAGACTTACAACTCAAATAATGAGTGCTTCGTTCCAATATTATAGAATAATCAGGTTTCTATTGTCTTATTTCACATATGCATCCTTATCAGTTTGACGTGATCGTTAGATAATAATAATGGTAAATTATTTGGTCATACAGACTATTAGCATACCTTTATAATTATCAACGTCAGTGACCATAAAATGAAACGATGACACATTACAACTACACATTGTATACTACTTAAAAACTTATAAAAACTGTTACAACATTTTGTGAAAAGAAGAAAACTGCTTCAATTCTTTGTAAGCCCCAATCATATTTCATTGTAAACACTATGAACTATTCATTGTTCTCTTTCTTTATCAATAAATCAATCACTAAAATCGATTCATACTTTCAAAAGTATTGGCTAAGGGCTTAGAAACATTAACCTTGTGTAACTACTTAAAAGAGACTTCTATTTACCCCCAAGGTTAGTTAATTATGACCTTATATGAACTAAAGTCCATAAAAATTTTCCTAATGGAAAGGTATGAAATGTACACTTTTATGATATTTTACAACAATGCCACATTTTGTTTACACATAAATCACTCTAATAGGATCATAGTAATAGTTAATAACTACTATGACCATACAATTGACGTTTAACTGCTTTGGAATAAGTTCTTACTAAACTTAACTACATATAAACCAATTTTCATAACAACGACTTCACGACTGTTACTGTTTGTATTTAGGAAATGAGGAATCTGGTGTGCTCACTGCTGAGAAGTTGCACACTAGGACTAAACCGCTGTCCAGCGCTTCCTGGTTTTCATTGGTACTCTGGCAACTTCAATTTGTGACATATTCAATTAAAAATGAAAATATTTTTCAGAAATAAATAGTTCATGTACCAACCTAAAACCAGTGATTTGAATCTAATTAATGTTAATTCTTCGTTGGACAAATTGAGACAGGGATAAAGGTAATCAGGTTGAGCTAGTATGCTACCCGTTAATTAGTCATGGATTGAAATTGGTCAGCCTCTATTGCTATATGTGCATTCTGAGTGAATTGCTTGGATATAGCAGTAGTTCACAAGTTATGTTTAAGTTGGATTATAAATGCCGAGCGGAATCTAAAACCAGTTTCAGTCTATGACTAATCAACTAGGAGATGCAAGTTCAGCCTAATTACATATATACCCGTTGAACAAATGTGACCGTCTAGACAGAGTAGCCTAGTGGTGAAAATGGTGGCGTTTGACACGAAGCGGACTGAGTTCGGATCCCAGCGCGAACATCAACATTCGGATGCAGATGCATCCAGCCGATGAGTCCCATATAGGACGAAACGCGAGTCTTGGATTCCGCTTGCCAATCACAGTCCAACTTAAACATTAGGGGTAGAGGTACTATAGAGAAATTATGAGGAGGGGGTGGTGAGAAGAAATTCTTATTTATACAAAAAATTTCGTTGTACGCTGAAGGATTAGCCCTAACTTGTGAGGTCAAAGTTAGTTTATACTTACACTTGTTGAAAGCGTCTGTATGTGTGTAAATGGAACATTAACTAAATTCGTTTAAAACGCGTAGTTGCATGAACTATCTATGTTGGATTGTTTTTGCCTTAAGGTTAGCTTTATGTAACTTCAATGTACATGTATTTGTCCTATGTCAATTGACTACATACATATATACGGTTTACAATGTGTACGTATATAGATAAACTGATATTAAAAACTAGATAGCTGAATGAATTTGATAATACTTATTCTCACTGTGGTGTGAAATTAATGGGTTAGGAAATTTTGTCATGTTTTAAAACATTTCTAGCCCTCACTGTGGTTCTTTTCGTCCAATTGAAAAATAGTTTGCGATAATTTATCTTATTAGTTTGACAGTTCATGGCATAAAATGGAGATACGTCAATTGAGTGACCACTTTTCAAGTATTATGAACTGAAACTATTCTGGTAATGAATCTCGTACTGACGATAGCGTTGCTTTGCCATCAACGCGTAGTGTTGTAACGGAACAAAAAAACCTTATTCTTGACTAGGTTATTCTTAGTAGGATGAATTTTTATATTCCCATTGATTTGTTATAGACTGAAGCTCGTCAGTCACTGTTGCTATATGTGCATCCTGAGCGGATTGCCTCGATATAGCGAATATTCGCTAGTATCATTTAATTTGGATTGTGACTGGCAAGTGGAATCCAGGATGCGCGTTACTGGCATCAGTAGTCTAGTGGTGAACGCGGTGGCGTTTGACACGAAACGGACTGAGTTCGAATACCACTGTAAACATCAAGATTGGGATACAGGCACATCCAGCCGATGATTCCCATATAGGACGAAACGCGCGTCTGGGATTCCACTTGCCAGTCACAATCCAAATTAAATGATGTGATATTCTTAGTTGCATTTCCATCACTAAATGCACAGAAGAATGCAGTCAATGAATTCGAAAAAGTGATATGTCATCATAATACGATTCGTGACTCTTGTTTCCATCGAAATCAGAAACCGTATATTAGATTTCCGTGCTGGAGAAGTGTCCGGTGGCATCGGAATGTGATTCATGGTCATCCACAAAGGATGAAGTAAGTTGCTTACTTTATTCACAAATTCCTAATAGGGTGTCATCAAAATGCGGAAGCCCATCAATCATATTCGCTAAACAAGTCGATAGTTATTGGACCGTCGTACGCAGAAATCTGCAGCACAACCACGAATGTAACTCTTTGGCGTACAACAACACGGGGATGAGGAGATTGTCAGACAGAATTTAAGACCATTCAACCTCTGCTGTTTTCAGACACAGCTGTTATTGTCTTTGTATATGCTACTTCGTGTAAGCGTCTGCAGCCACAAGATGTTTTCAACATAGGTAGCAAGGTATTCTCACAATCCAACCTTCCTGGTAAATATTTAAAACTACTTTATGTTGATCTATAGGTAATTTGGAAAAACTGGAATCACATATAATTTCTCTTGGCGGTCCTTGTCGTTACCAGTTGAATGAGCAGTGGCCTTCAGACCTACAGGAGTACTTCTGGAGCAGAACAATATAAATTTTATTGAAATTACTCACAGAATAATGAAATTACACAAATTATCAAGACAAGTGCCAGTATTGCGGTCAGTATTCTACCTTTTACTTTGAAGTAAAGCCCGAGTACAGACTTACATGCAGAAATCGTGAAATATGTTGAACATCGATGAAACTGTATTCCTTCTGGTGTTGTGAGAACGGTTGACGGAAAACGAAAAATAATTCAAACAATTTCCTGGAGTGGAAATCGGTAAATCAATGTAAAATTATTCATACTTATTTCAAGACGATGACAAATCAACAGGTCATTTGAAGGTGAATACTGTCAGCAGAATCAAGCTGATTCCCAATTATGTACTTACTTGAAACCTTAAATAAAATATTTCTATCGAAAACGTCTTTTAATCCTCTTTCGTAATAGATAAGTTTCCACTAAAAATGTGCACGTAACTAGTTAGATCGATTACTCAATTATCGTTATCGATGCTAGTAGAAAACAAACAAAATGTTGTTTGTGTTCCTTATCAGTAAACCATGCGTGAATATTGAGGATAGTATAAATCGGTTAAACGGATTGCTGACAATTTATCATGTATACACTTATTGTTATCAAAGGGCCTACCACTTGGAATTGAATTCATTGACGTGTAATGTTACAATAGGAAGTATTCATTGTATTTCTGTAACTGGTGTTATTCAGTGCTTTATTTTGCAAAAACGATAGTTGCTATGCTGTATGATTATCCTGTAAACATCATTTATCACATGTGTACACTGCTGATTCCCTTCGTTAAAAGTTTTTGAAAGGTGTTAAGGAAAACTCAATAGTCTGTCAATATAACTTATGCGAAAATCTTAGTCAATTAGACTAATGATAACCGTTTACCTATGATGAATATCACTCAGCAAAAAGTGATCACTAAGCCAATGAATAACAAACAACTATGTACTATAAATATTATTCATGCAACTGAACTTGATAATAAATTGTAGTTTTTGTTAACGGGATGATGAATTACACATTTTTAAACGTTGTATGGAAAGAATGAAATGTCTGATGTGAACTGATGGTTAACATAAGAAACTAAGAATAAATATTTGTCGATTTACATTAAGCAATGAATTCAGTGTATTGGTACACGAAGTAGACAATATTATCCCTCAATTTGTTTCGACGAGCTACTGTTTGGATCACCCATAGTTTTTGAAGTTACGGTGATTAAGGTTTTCTGTACATCTTCTTATTCCATATTTGTTCCCGTTAATAATAAAGAACTGGGATGATGGAGTCTTGCAAATACGGAGGAATCATTAACATGCGCCTTTTTGTGTGAAAATACCTAAAATAAGCAAATAATTTCAATGAATTAAGGGACTCCAGTAGATTGTTAAACGTTTGCAAACCATTTACCAATGAGGTTTTGTAGGACGGCTTAATATAATTTACACTGCCAAGTTACTACTGGCACTTGTGTCATCATCATACTCATACTAGTAACAAGTAAAATAAAATAGTGATTATAGTAGTGCATATGTGTTTGCCTTCATATTTATTCGTGCGTTCACTGCATTGAAAAGGCAAACGAATATCTCCTAGCTGTCATATTGATTCGAGTCTAGTTTTTCTAGTTGCATGTTTAGGCTGTTTGACTTATAATGTGGTTACTAACATTTTGCATAACATGTAATTAATTGGTAAATAACCTACTAGAAACTAAAAGGAGATTAATGGATGTGTAAGACGACAATTGTCGATAATAAACATTCTAATTATTTTATTCATCATCCTTACATATACTGTAATTCAACTGAGTTCATCTATGGAATTAATTTAATGTCTATCTCCACACATAAAAACACTACAACATGCACCATGATTAAAGTGATCATATGACTTTCTCAAGACTATCTCCTCAAACTAATAGACAATTAACTGAAACATTTAATTAATATTCTATGCATTGACACTTCGTCATGACATTTCAATAAATTGTTACTTCAGGAACAAACAAGAAGGTTGCACTAGGCGATTCCCTGAATTTATGATCCAAATGTAAAACATACAATCTTCATATGTAGAGAGGGCATACAGAATACTGTCATACAATTTAATCTGCTGCATAAACCACGTCTTACGTTAACTTTTCTTAATTGGACAGTTTTTAAAATTATTATCCACATCTACATAGATGCATTCAATCATACGACTTTAATTAATCAAAGCTGAACCTTACATTACTACTAGTGAGTGAATATTTACTACTTATTAATTAGTAGTTTTCTTTCATTTCAATAAATAAATAGCTACTGTGAATACCTACTTTATTCGTTTATCATTTTACATTTGCAGAAAATCGACTCGACTAATCGCCTACAATCGTAGAAATTGAAAATAAAATGAGCATAATAGAAATCGCTGAACTTCTCTGTTAATCCAACTAGTATTACAAAGAGGATCATTATTATTATTCTTTTTGCTTCTTCATTAACTCAGTCCGAATCCCCAACCTTTTCATATTAACTTGTGGAAACTAGAATGAATAATTAAACTTTATTAATCAACTACTAGTCAGTGTAAATGATATACACTGGAATTGTACTATTTCTAGTAAGATGGCATAAAGTTGACTGTATTCAATAATTTTTTTATCAACATTGGGATGTAGGTACATGCAGCTGATGAGTCCCAAATAGGATGAAACGCGCGTTCGGGATTCCACTTTCCAGTCACAATCCAACTTAAATATATATTCTTTTATCTAAGTTAATAAGAATATTGAGCATTGTCTAACAAATTTTAGATAACATTTTGGAACCAATCCAAAGTAGATAAGATCACTTTTATTTAACTAATCAGATTACACCAACAGATGGTTTTAGGGGACAAAATTGACAACAGTATCACGGTGAAAATTCATACCTTTTCAGTTTTCAGCCAATAACAATTTAACTATTATTGATGACATGGAATTAAAAATTCATACCACAGTATGTTTAAGCTCAACCAATGAATTCAGTGATAAAATAATCCAACAAGTGACAGTGGCTTTGAAACTTCGCCAACCAAACCGTTTCCAGTAAAAAAATGATCTGTCTCACCATTCAAAACTACTAATCTAAAATTGTGGTTCGTACTCGTGGAGCACTTTTTCCTTTCTAACAACATCACTTCACAAAGAAATCATGTTCACTATACCCCTAACAAGTTGTAGTAAGAAACCAAGAGTTATTATTGACTAAACCTAGGGAAACTCAGTATGAATGCGTAAAAGCAAGCCGTTGTTAAAGCTTTGAATCTGTCAGATTATCAGACGATTGAACGGTTATTCGGGAATGTAGAATTAGGTAATAGAACCCCTTTACAATTACAATATCATCTGTAAATGATATTCGAAGATAGGAATGTTGACACACGGTCATTATATCAATTATGACTTTGAAATCTATATTACATGCAACAAATATTACCTATCGGTGAAAACACCGCAAACATTGATGAATTAGTAATGATAGCGAACAGCGATTATGAACATAATCAATCTCCACCAATAATGGTTAACTCACATTCCTCTTCACAAAAATCAGTATATAGGTTTCAAAAAGAAAAATGATATGGTTTATCATGAAATATGTAGAATACAATTGACACAAGGTCCCCGATGTAAACACAAACGTAGGTCATACAAAAATGTTAGAGTACCAGAATATCTGGAACTTAAACCAGCTGTCGGCCAACATTAACGTCTAATTTCGAATACAAATGTGAAGACAATTTTGTTGTATGGATCTGAAACTTTGAAAATTACAAAAGATATCATCCAAAGGATACAAGTATTTATACACAACTGTCTGTGAAAGATACCTTCGGATTTTTGACCAGATACCATCAACAACAAACTTCTGGGCCATAGGATGAACCAACTTCTAACTGTGGGAGAAATTAGGATTATATGCTGAAGGTGGATATGTCATACATTGAAGAAATCATCAAAGTGTGTCACAAGACAAACACAAATTTCGAATTCTGAAGCGAAAGTGGAAGACTATAGAATACATTGCGCCTGGAATTGGAGGCAAATATCAAAAGAAAGGATGAATAGCACTTTGGAAGAACTGAAAATGAAAGCCGAGGACAGAGTTGGTTGGAGAGTGGTGGTAGAAGGCTTATGCTTCACGTGGGGTTACAGGCATTGATTCGTTGATTTACTTAATTTAGATCACGCAGCGTGTACAATCAATACGAACTACTCTGTCTGTGGGTATTACCAATATAAACAGCGATTGGGTATCTTGAATTGGTGATCCTCACGTTTTACATAATAACAATTTGTGGATTAATACCATCTCAAGTTAGACTTGGTTATTGGACATACTACAACACAATTTAGATGAATATACGTAAACATTGTGCTACAAATTGTGATTACACATATATATAATTCATTATTTGCAACAGATTGTTTTGTGCTCAGGTGAATTTATTCATCGTTACACCGACATTCGACAATTCTGACTTTGAACACATGGCTAAATTATAAAACATACTACTGTAATTAATGTACAGTAAACATGTAACTGTAATAACGGGATAAAGAATGAAGAATCATAACCTATGAAATCCATTCCATATGTTATCAGGACTCTTTAATACTAAGAAGAATCTGTTGAACATTTAGTAACTAGGATATTTATATGGCTTAAATTGTAAGCTTTACATGAACACATTAACGAATGCCATAACTGTTACTCTTCCCTTGTTATTGTAATTTACTTGTGCACCCACTATTCCCGATTCTGTACACGAATCCTCTAGTTCAGTCTTTAATGCATTTTATGTTTGTTAGTACTGATTAGTTCAGAATAAAGGCCTTTATTCTTACTCAGTAAACGACTTGGCATTGTATTGTACTTGTTGATGTTATCACACTAAATCATAAAACACACAGCATGCACAGTAAACATGTAAGATTTGTCAAAATATGTTCAAATCAAGAAAACAAATCCATGTTCTACTCAATACACTACGAAGTTATCGGAAAACATCACTCACAAAAACAACAAAAGAGAAGAAAAACCGTTGAGCTGAATTCTAGAAAATAATAACTAGCTGATACTAATATTTTTGTGCCATGTATAGCAGACTGAGTAAATGTCATTTAAAAACAGACGATAAACTATTCATTCAACCATTTGTTTGTGTTATCTGACGTTGAAACTTCATTTATGTACCTGATTTGGCTTATTTCTACTTCATATTTTCTGATTTACAACAACCAGTTATAATCTCATCACCAGTTATTGGATTTAGTTGTAATTTTTGTACTACTCATGAGTAGTTGAGTGTTTATTATGTAATTTGTAACTTGCATTTTATTGGTCAGTTATGATCGAACTCTCTAGAAGTTGTTTTCTATTGGTCGGAACATTGTCTGTTTTGGTCAGCCATTTTTGTTTGGCATTCTGTTCGCTTTGATTGTAAGGCGCGGATCGTTGTGATCATTTGTTGTTGTTGTTGTTGTTGTTGTTGTTGCTTAATCACCTTGAATGTAAGTAACTAGTAAATTAATAATTGTTTGTTGCAGAACCACGTTCGATATTTATTTAACTGTTCCAAATAAATATTCGGAACACTCAAAGAGCCTTTTAACCTTATCGACTTCGGGTGCGTTATTCCGGTGAATCTAACGCTATGTCACGTAAATCCTACACCAGTTACGAATTACATCACACGACGTCGACTCGGTAGTAGACTGGAGTTTCATATATCGACAATGAATTACAGTTAACATAAAATTGACAAGATCAATCTCTTGACCAATAAATCGTTTATACGATCTAGCAGTATTCTAGTAAATAACAGAATTCAACTTAACCTACTTCAGTCAATAGAACTAAGATTAAATGGCAGCATTTTGACGATAAGTAGTAAAATGATGTAGAACAGGTAAAAAGTTGATGCTGAAATCAAAATGATCTCATCACTTTTATGTTAGTAGAATCAATCAACATGATGGAGTACTAACAATTGTCAAGAATATGAATTAACTATTAATGTTGTTCTCTATTCATTGAGTACTGGATTCTACTTGACTAAATTAAAACAAATGGAATGAATAAGTTTTATTTTATAAAGATAAACTAACCAACAAAACAGTAAATTAAACAGAGAATTCAAACAAAACAAAACAAAACAACATAACATAACATAACATTATCAAAATGGAATCCTGATAACATTCAATTCAAACAATGAACAGTAATACGAAAAAATGAGGGAATTTAGTAACGTGTAGCATTTGATTAGGTTGATGACTTCAATTTAGGAGCCTTTAAAAGGGAAGGTAATGATTTGTTCACTGTTGGCGGTTCATGATGTTCAGGTTTCGGAAGCATTGGTGTAACAGGTTTATCGATTCCTTTTGCTCGATATGGAAATTCGCTTGTGTGATTACCTCTGAAAGCAAATTGTCAGTATAAAAAGAATAAACACTTGTCAATTCAACATGGTAATATTTACCACATAGACACAAATAATTCAAGTTGATTTCACAATAAAATAAATTCAAAATGTCAAAATCCAACAAAGAATACTCAATTCCATCACATCGCACAACTAACAAAATCAATGAATCAAATTCATGAGAGGAATACTCCACTTAAGTAATCAATCATCACTATCATTAATACAAAAAGGCTCTCCATCCCACTCATCCACATCTACTTATTCACAACACATTCACACTAAATAGTACAAAGTAAGCACTATTTATTCACTTCTGACAAATTGAATCATTGATAGATTATACTCACAAATTAATCATTGACACATAAAAATCGACGACTTGAAATTTCTGTGAATGTCCTTGCCAATATTGATTGAGTTAGGTATTATAAAACTTATGTACGCGGTGAGTAGATATACATCTATGAATGATCACTAAGCCATTATTTAGTAAGATGAGACTAACAACTAGAAGGAATGGAATAGTTGGATGGGAGTACACGCTGTCAACATCTCACAAATAACTAGACAACACATCACATCACACATCAACGTCGTCTGTAATCGAAGTGTTGCATGGATGAGATAAGTGTAATGAGTGAATTAATGTTGACTTACCCTGGACCATAGTTGCACACTATACTCATTTTAAATGGTGAATTTTTGCAAGTAGCAACACCACATCCAATGTGAGTAGTGTTCTGCGAGACAATCTAAAACGAATCAACAGAAACAGAATTTAGTTATTCTGGTGAGATGCTACTACTCGTCACAAATGTTAAGTGTCAAAGTGGTCAAAGTAATCAAACAAACAACAGTTTGTTATGATTTAGTATAATCATTGTTCCTAAATGTACAAATAAATCCCTTCACAACTCTATAATGTGTATCCTGTAGGCATCTTCAATTTTTAAAATCATTTTATTCCAAACATTCATATGGAGGTGAAATGTTTGCAGTTACTCTGAGTCATATAAACTATATTAAATTGACACATCTCATCTACTGAGTTGGTGAATCATACTAATTCTTACCTGTGTATATTGATTACACTTGCCAACGAGACATGATCGATTGAAGAATTCGTAATATTATTTTCATTCAACCAGAGACCAAATCCTCTATCGTTGTAATCGACACAAAAGAAAGAATAGAAATAAAATGAAATCACAGATTAACTAGTCAATCAATAAGTAGATGATATGGTAGATATGCAATAATATACTGAAGTGAAACAATTCGAATAGACATTTACAATATCACTTACATGTCGACGTTATTTGCACCAGCGATATTTTGTCCAACATATGCAAATGATGAAGTACTGCGATTTGTAACATTGTCATGTGTAAAGGAACATTTTTTAGCCAGTAATTTGTGCCTTTCTTTGCCAGCTCTTTATCCCATTCCTATACATGTTGATAGACACATTAATACATTACATACCACCAGATAATAATAATAATAATAATAATAATAATAATAATAATAATAATAATAATAATAATAATAGTTATATGTGTTGCATGAAGTTAGTGGATTTGTGATTACTATGCACTCAGGTAGTGATTTTCGAGTTCTGTTGCCTTCATGAAATCATGAATAAACTTACATTAACCCCATTAATCAATGACATCAACTCGAGTGGATCGAGATGCCGTTGATCTGATGGAATTCGGGTGCATTTCATTCCCGTTCGATGTTCTGGAATTAGTAGCTATTTATTTTAGTTAGCGTGAAACTAATACAACGAAATCAAGTGAATTCAGATATTGTAAGTTGGAGTCTTTGCATATTCATTCAATGGTAACATTGTAGTTTAACTAGAATCTATTCGGAAATACTTTGGTCGTAGCTACATTGTGTCAGGACATTAATTCTAATATCGTCAACTATGCAACAGGTAATACAAACAGTTTACACCTAATTATTCTTAATATTTCACTAAGTTTCGAATGTGACCAAATACGGCATAACTCACATTTTTATCATCACATTGACTAAACATAGCTCACTAAATACAAACAGAATTATTCTTACCAATGATTTTAATGAAACGGCCATTGGCTGACCCGCTAACTCTCCATTTACAACTGATTTCCTTACGTTATTGTGTAGAGCTAGTAACCTAGATGGTGATTTATTATCTTTCCACGCATGAACATAGGTGCACACAAGTAGACATATTGACAATAATGCTTTTATTGATGACTTTGATATCGGATGCATTTTGAGACGACAACACCCCGAATCGGTCTATATTAGATTGAATGAGTGAATATGAAGTGTATGTTGATATTTGAAAGCGGTTCACTAGTGATATTTATATCCGTCCGAAAGTACAAACAGATCAACTTAACAAAATCAATCATTTTCCTACACTGAAGATTACACAATAGAACCTTAGTTGATTAACTGACTGACAGAAGATAATCTGCATATTCAGGGCATATTTTCACAACATCAATAGGATATTCTGAGCATTGACCACTTTCACCTGGTTTTGTGATCGACGTTGACATGCTTAATACTTGGATTAATTAATTTTAAATCCATTCTCTGTCGTTTCAGGTCACTTCATGTCAGTATTTCTCTAATCTCCAGTGTATACAAAATATCGACATCATTGTTTTACCACCAACATAAATCTAAATCTAAACTGATATGAATGTTTCTGTGTAAAGAAGATCATTCTATCCAATGTATTTGTGATGAAGCCGTCAAATTGTGATTAAGATACGAAAGTGATCAATGAAAGCATTATTATTAATATGTCTACTTGTGTGCACTTATGTTCATGCATTGATGGATCAACATACAAGAGTCAGGTTACTAACTGTACTCTGGTGGTATTCATTGTATTAATCTGTCTATTAAAATGTTGAGAAGGGAATCTATCTCATTGTGTATCCATCCACTTAGGACAGTTAATACATAGAGTCTGATATTTACATTTGATAATTGACCTTATTTATTAAGCCGTGGATACAAGATAAACTAGTGATCATATAATAATGTCGATGTTATTTAATGATGACTTAAATTTGGTGTCATTTTAAAATGGCGCGTATTTTTTGATGAATGAATGAATTAATGAATAGGATAAGCTGGGAAAGTGTATACTGATCTAAGAGAAATTCAAGACTGATATTTGCAAAAGGATAAAACCACTTCCTTATGGTTAATCAAATCACTCACATATCAATAACTTCTATATGCTGAAGATTAGTGTCAAACAAATGCTGATGAATTAACTGACAGCAGGAAATCCCCAATGACATGACGTAATATCGAAAAATAATCGTATATTATTTAAGGCTCTGGTAGCCTTCCTTTCTGATCTCTTAATTCAGTGATTGTTTTGTGCAGATTCGTTAGATTAGTGATGCTTAAATTTTTGACTGAATTCATGAGTTATTCATATTCCACAACACACTCATTGATAGACAGATAACACAAAATCAATAAACGATTGATGTATCGGATAGGTTAGCTATACAACTCTAATCTGTCATCATCTAGTGATTATTAGGTTGAGATTGTATACTTCCCATTGATTAGTCATAACCTAAAACTGGTCAACCTCTGTTGTTAGATGCGCAACCTGAACGGACTGCCTCCATATAGCGTTAGTTCACAAGAAATGCTTAAATTAAATTTTGTCTAGGCAAAACGGAATCCAGGACACGTGTTTCGTCATATTTGGGACTCATCGGCTGGATATACCTGCATCCCAATGTTGATGTTCACATTAGGATACGAACTCAATCCTCTTCGTGTTAAATGCCACTGCGTTCACTACTAGGCTACTGACTTCAGACATTCACACTTGTGTCACATATAGCAACAGAGGCTGCTCAGTTTCAGTTCATGACTAATCAACGAGTAGTATACAAGCTCAACCTTATTACATATAAACCAGTTGCTTTAATTTTTGAAGACATTTAACTTATTAAATATTTCAAGTTTGTGATTTCAATCAATTGATTGCATTACTCGAAATTACTCAAAATCAATTTGTTCCAGGATTCACTGTTTCTGATGTTATCTAGTGTTATTTTAATTTCTTATTAAATATAGCCCTATTCAGCTCCATTGCTTTAATAAAATAAAAC
Source organism: Schistosoma japonicum (assembly GCA_025215515.1). NCBI lineage: Eukaryota > Metazoa > Platyhelminthes > Trematoda > Strigeidida > Schistosomatidae > Schistosoma > Schistosoma japonicum. Next base: position 15,513,339 of record CM046066.1, read on the forward strand.
TTAATGTGAAAAAGGATATTTTAATCCAATCAAATATGGGGTAATTAGTATGAGTTTTTATCTTCCCGTTGATCAGTAATGAGCTAAAACTAGATCAACCATCTGTTGCTATATATGCATTCTGAGCGAAGTATCTAGATAAATTTAAGTTGGATTGTAGCAGATAACAATGAAGCAGATATATTCAGCCGACGAGTCCCAAATAGGACGAAACGCACGTTCTAGATTCGCTTGACAGTCACAATCTAACTTAAAGATGTAGGGTCAGCATAGAACTTATAACAATCTAAGTAATCCGGTTACTTAATAATACGAAGATTTACTTAAATAAACAGAATGCAGTTTCACATAAGATTGATTGGATCTCGGATAAATTGAATGTGACTTAATTATATGGTATATAATAAAGACATGCCGTGCTAAATGTAATATGTGTGTATGTATGCAAATGATAAAATGGCAGAGATTTGTAGCTCAAGAAAATGGATCTGATTTTATTCGATTCTCTGAGCAGTTTCGTTCAGTTGTGAAGCTTTCATTGTTGTTCTGAACAACTTCATAGGAGCAAACTCTGGTTAGAAGTGAGCTATAAAATATTCTTCACAAGTAAATGCTAACTTATATTATTGATCTTCAATTTAATTAGTTGTTGTCAAAACTTGTCATTTCACATTTTCCACGTTTATTATGATTCACATTCCCTTTTAACTTGGCTTCAGTTGACATTCTCCTAACTGTAATTTAAATCCCTACTTTGTTGTCATTGATAATAAGTTCTTGTAAAGCTGAGAATAAGCCTTTATTGCACTACGTATTGAAAGTTACATGTAAGCATTTTTGGTTTACATCAATCTGTAAAACAACTGTACTCACTGAGGTTGCAGTCTCTACAATTAAGTAAATTACAACATATACATGGCACAATAAGCGATGAGGATTAGGATAAACGGTACTAATTGTTGTTACTATCGTTCCATCATCATCCTTTATTTTGCATTTCACGTTTCTGTTACTTGTGACTTTTAAATAAAATTCAGAAACTCAGTTATTAGTGTTAGCAGTTTTTGTCTTTTGATAAAAGTGAATGCTATTGGAATGGCCACTAAATTGACCTCTATAGAAACCAGTTGATATAAGAACATGTTATTCTCGTTGCTTATGTATGTACCATACAGTTAGATCATTATGACGAAGTAGTTATTTAAAACCAACTGATTGGCCGACGCAAAGAAACTGTTTCAAAGAAGACTCTTCATTCACATTGTAACTGCATCCTCTCCCTCTCCCCCAAAGAAAAGCGATTTGGCCTTTTAAATTGCCAGCATGTCAACGTAAAAATGCACCAAGTATTTACGATAGAGGTTCGAGGGAGAATAAAAACGTCGTAACTCACGTTAAATAAATTTTGTGGCTGCAGACGCTTACAAAATGTCGTTTAAACAAAGTTGATAACATTAATTACCGTAGTGTCTGAAAACAACAAGGGTTCAATTGTTGCAAAATCTGTCTGATAACCTCATCCACGCGTTGTTATCGTACACCAGATAACTACATTCATATTTATAATGAAAATTTCTACGCACGACCGTTCAATAACAATCTATTTTGCTTAACAAAAAGAATGACGGTCATTGATATCTTCATGACACACTACAAGGCAATCGGTTAAAACTTAAGGAATTCACTTTCGCGTTTGGATATGACTTTGATCTGTATTCCGACGTTATTCCAACTTCGAAACTTGACAGATGGTTTCTGATTCCAATGGAAACAAAAGTTATAAATCGTAAAGTGACAAAATGTCGCCTCTTCATATTCTTTCACTGCATTTTTCAATGCATTAAGTAACAAAGATATAACTAAGAACAGCATGGTCAAGAAGAAATCGTTTGTGTTAATTACGATACTTCATGTTGATGTTAAATTTATGTTGTCATTAGCAATAGATGTGTTAGCACTATCGCTTAAGATCATTGTAAAATTCACATAAGATCACACTAAACTCACCAGAATAACACCCTGGAGTTTGATAAAGAATTACTTGAGTTCTCGAAATGTTCATATATTGATATAAATATAAATAATGGAACGTGTGGGTGGTTCTACAAAAAATATATATTAATTTGACTTGCCACTCACTTTTAACGTGACTAAACAACGACGTCAATAGTCACAGTTGACAGTTCCTTGTGCATACATGCATAAAAATGACAAAACCAAAATGGTTGATCAGACAATGTTCCAGTCAATAGAAGACAACATCTAGGAAGTTCGGTTACAGTTAACCAGTCAAGGATAAAATTAGACAATAAACATTTAGTTACTCATGAGTAATATAACAATTACGACTAAATCCAAAACTCCCCTTCCCACTGTTATGTAGAATCCAAGGCTAATAGGGGAAGGGGAGGTGGAGTAGTGGTTTTAAGCTACCCAGTATTCTTTAACCTCACCTTCCAGCTTATACTGTTATCTTACATATATTTCTACCAACCTGCTGGCTATATATGATGTTACCTTTCTAAATAAATCATCGGCCCTCTACTCTGTAGGTATAACCCTCTTCGTTAATTAACTTAACAGTTTTCGCCGTCCTAATAACCAAATATAATTCTCGGATTGTCAAAATTATCTAATTCAACCCTACATGTCGCTTTAATTTGTATTAGTGATTGATAATCAAACAAATTATGAAATGATTATGAGGTATTATATTTGGATGTTCTGTTTGGGAAGGTCAATCTGATAGCTTTAAGCGTCCATCGACTCTTATTATTCGACTAGCCATAACCTGTTTAAGATGATGTAGTGGACTTGTGTACTTACACAGCATTTTTTTAGTTACTGTTCGGTCAATTTTATTATGATTAGTCACGCCTCAGACAAGATACAATAGCTGATTCTCGTCACTAAAGCATTCATCTTGCGTTAACCGAATGATATTGAGCTCTGCTGCTTTAAATTTTGTAATTGTTAGGTGTTGTTAATTAGTCGATTTGTTCATCAAGAAATTCTTACAGCTTATAAGCCAAATAATTATTCACTGTAATTTCATCCATGTTTTGAATTCTGCTTTTGCTGTCAAATCATCCCATGAAGGCTTCATTTTAAACAACCTGAACAGGTTACATGGTCATAAACGAATACCTTACTTAATTATACTGACACACTGACAAACTCAATCTGCACCCTACTCATGGCGAGCAGATTAGCTAAAACAAACTCGTGGTTAGAATGAGGGAATGTGCACCTTCTTAAGATAAAAAGGAAAGCTCGGCATAAGTGGGGGGTTTCACAAAAGGTCTCTGATCACGATTCGTATTTATGTCTAAGGAATAGACGTAATATGTATGACAGAAACGATAAAAGAAAAATGTGAGCAGAACTGGCTAGGAAGTTCTAGAGGGATTCAAAACACCTACATGGAGTTATTGCTTGGAAGTCGACTACTAACCCAAGTAACCTTACTATCACAGGTCCTCAAAAGGAGCCCCTTACTAACATCAAAGTAGCCGACGTTTTAAACGCTCACTTCTGCAGACAACTAAATTCAGTAAGGATTGGTTCCGCATAGACCAAATCTAAATTAAACGGATCATCTTTGAGCACTAAGTTGGATGAAACTTGTTCCTGTACATCAACTTCACTGACTATGAGGTGTTTGACAATGTAGACAGGAGAACACTACGAAAACTTCTTCGACACTATGGCGTACCAAAGAAAATCGTCAGCATCATCCGGAATTCTTACGACGGACTACGGTGCAAAATCATGCATGGAGGACAGCTGACAGATACATTCCCAGTGAGAACCGGAGTTGTACAAGGCTACTTACTCTCGCCTCTTTTCTTCCTTCTAGTAGTTGACTGGATCAAGAAGACCTCTACATCTGAGGAGAAGCACAGAATCCAATGGACAAGTAGGATGCAACTCGATGATCTGGACTTCGCGGACGATCTAGCTTTTTTAACCCATACACACCAACAAATGCAAGTGAAGACAACTAACGTAGCAGCAATCTCAGCATCAATAGGCCTGAACATACATAAGGGAAAGAGCGAAATCCTCAAATTCAACACAGAGAGCACCGACCCAATTGAACTTGATGGTGAAACTCTGGGAGAAGTGGATACCTTTACGTACCTAGGGAGCATCATCGATGAGCAAGGAGGATCCGATGCAGATGTAAGGGCAAGGATCGGCAAAGCAAGAACAGCATTTCTACAGCTGAAAAATATATGGGACTCCAAACAACTGTCAACCAACCTCAAAGTTAGACTCTTCAATTCGAACATCAATTCAGTTCTTCTGTATGGAGCTGAAACGTGGAGAACTACTGCAAAGATCCTCAGGAGGGTACAGGTATTTATAAACAACTGTATACGCAGAATATTGAATGTTCGTTGGCCGGAAATCATCAACAACTGCTTACTATGGGAGAGAACAAACCAACTTCCAGACAAAGAGAAAATTAGAAAAAGACTTCTGAAATGGATAGGACATACATTGCGCAAATCATCAGACTGCATCACGAGACAAGCATTAAGTTGGAATCCCGTTGGGAAACGAAAAAGAGGAAGACCAAAGAACATACTGCGTGGAGAGCTGGAAGCAGATATTAAAAGGGTGAACAGCAACTGCAAAATACTGGGAAGGATTGCTTAGTGCTGAGATCAATGGAGAATGCTGATGAGCGGCCAAGCTCCTCTTTGAGGGTTAATGGGTGTAAGTAACAAAAACCAGTTGCAGCATCTTAACTGTATAGTTCAAAGTCAATGGGATCGCCCTTGGCTAAATTCACTATAGCGAATCTACTGGACACTTGAACTTATACATACATGTGGTGGTCATATGGAGAATCCATCATTCGCCTTAAATACTGCTGCTAATTTAGGCAAACTAAATCTGATAAACGTTGCACTTAGTATATATACCTCTATTAGCTGTTAATTTAGTATTTATTATCATTTGTGACTCTTCGAACAATAATGCCTTACGATCGTAAGGTGTTATTGACTCGATAAGATTCCTTGGCCGCTACGTGAGCAACAAATAACTAATGCCTCTAAGAAACGAGACCTAGGTTCACTTTTCATCGTCACACCGAATAAATATTTGAAACTTACATATGACCGCACTTGAAAAACCACAAGATTGTCCTTCACCAGTCTTAAAACGAATCTTAACCTTCTGGAGAGGGTACAAAAGTAGACGACAAAATTTGTGACCGGACTCAGGGACAAATAATACACTGACAAGCTACGCTGAATAGAGCCGTTTACTTTGAGTTACAGACGATTGAGTAAATATCTAATTATAGTTTAAAACATCCTGAGCACGCCTTTACACTCAAATAAGAGCATATTGGCAGCTTCTTATGCTCATATACCCTAGTGAAGTACACAGATTATGGTCCACTTGAGGACACAAACACAGGCAAGGGCTAATTTTCTGTTACTAAGGGTCTGCTCCAACTGGGACTTTCCTCCTTATACAGTAAACTAAACTTTAGTAAGCCTCAAAAAATCCTTGATAGCTATGCATACCACTTCAACATGACAAAAGCCTCGTAGATTAGGGAATTAAAACCCTTTATTAATTCTACTGACTTGATCATCCTTCAAACTCTATTTCTATATTACTTCACCAATCTTAACTTTGACTTGTAGCTCCAACTACCTTTATCCACTCTATGGTAATCTTTTGGGCTACATTTATGGACCAGACTACCGAGGACGGAACGAAAGGAAAGTTACTAATTTGTACATGCGTATACATCTGTATGAGTGTGGAAAAATTTAAAAATAAAATATAAAAGCAAATAAATAATAATAATTACATAAGAATAAAAAAATACTATTAAAAAGAATGGGCGAAAACCCAGTTGAAACTGCTAGAGCCAAATTTGTAGTGAAGCCAGCCTACTATCAAAAGAAACCAAAGGTTCGAAACAGATACCAATGCACTCAAGACGCGAGCACGAAGAAATCAGTTAGCTTACAATAATTCGCCATAACGATATTGGATATTGTAACCTTTGGGATTCCGGAACTCACATTCGTTGGTCGATACATCAATAAACGTCCCATTTACGCTTCGTTCTGACTTCTGATGTACACTAATTATTGACTGTGATTCGTCAGTGTGAGTCAGTTTAATAACAAAACATACAGCTTTTAATATATGTCGTTAGGATTACGCAGTCTATACATTTGCGTTGACAATATAACATATATGATCTCTACAGTTTGCTATATGGATATAGTGTGAACTATAAACGTGTTGGCGGTTGACTAAAATATGCCGGTGTGTAAGTTTTGATTTGTAGATGTTATGTCATTATCCTCGGTAAGGTAGAGTGTCAATTTAGGTCTATGTACGTTAACCTTTTGAGCAATGATTTACTTTTGGAAAACATATGCAGTATCCCAAACCTTTCGGTTACTATGGTCAATTATATTACTAATGCTTTTTGTACATACTTACGCTCTAAATTCTAATGCAGAAGTCATTACGGAAGACTTAAACATGTCTAAAATAAACTGGAATGTTGGTAAAGGTCAGTCATATGGTGGTGAAGGAAAGTTTCTCACTATATTAGACATAGAGTGCTGGATACAGTGAGTTCACACTACCAGGAGTTATGATAACATCCTCTACGTAATCTTCTGTCATGATATTACCCATCTGTCAATTAAAGTCAACAAATAGCTCAGTATGCTCCTATATAGTCTTGCCTTTTAACTCCAACCCCTGTAATGATCCTGACTTTGCCGCTTCCTTGAAGTAGTGGTCGGGTTTGTTTATTGTAGTGAAGCGATCGGCCTACTCTAGTTTGAGCAATCATTTTCTAATGTCCTAACATGTCGGGTATGTCAGCAGACGAGCAGTAAGACTAATAGCAGAATACATTTGATCGGATGGCAAAGTTATACTGCCAACCATTCACGTTAACTATTTTTATCAATCCTTTCTGACCCCTTATCGGTTTAGATTAAAAAACATCTTTGCACACAGCGTAGTCAATCTAATTCAGATAGTTTCTAGAACTACTATTCCTTTAATCTATAAATACTCCGTTGGAAAGCTCTTCATTTCATTACTATTTCAATCTTGTCTATCTTTTAATAAGTAGTGCATACCGAATAAATCTACAATGATATTTATATGTTCACCTAATTACAATTAATTGCCTGCCGTATATAATTGAAGACAATTCAACGACATAGAGATGAACAAAACGTATTCTGGAAATATTTTTGTTCTAGCTTCATTTAAGACCATCAAAAAACCCATCCGTGGCAATTATTATGTACTGATTATTGACTAATTTCCAGAAGCAACTCCAGAGATGATGAATTTTACTTCAGCCATATCGATAATAAAACAGCATTAGATGTAATCACGTAATATGAGATGAATTGGCTGAAGTTAGAAATATACACCATTGAATACTAACTCAGTTTTCAATAGGTTAGGTGCCTTCTTTGATGTATAATTTTACTGCGTTCGAGGTGGTGTGTACGGACAACTGAAAAATCTGATACTAAGATAAATTTACTATCTAACGGTACCATTTAGATTCTCCACAGTTATCTAAGTATGGTTAATCAGTGTTACAAAATTTCAGTTTCAACATTCATCATAACACCGAGTAGTAAACAAACATGATTTATCAGGTGTAAACTTGACTTTCAATTATCTCAGTAACTGGAGTTTAAATAACTTCAACGTTCGATCAGAGCATCTACATTGAAATAATTAAAGATAGTTTAGCTAAAACAAGTTCATGAATTAGAATTGCGAAATAATCAAAGATAAATACGAACATTCATAATTATTTATCAAATGCTTCCTTAATCATGTTCATACGTTGAACTTGTAGGTATGTGTGAAGTAAGTTACTGCAAAATATACCATGTGAAGATGCATGTGTATGTATGTAGTTGTTATAATGAAGTGTTTAACTGTAGCCGAGATCCAATTAAGTGTTGTCTATTATATTAACCTAGACTTTATTGGTGATGAACTTGCAGAAGAAGTCAGGAGAAAACTAAATATAGTACTAACGAGAACGTATTACGCTGTGAAGTCAGCTGTATTCCACAGAACAACAGGTATTCTTACTATGTTTGCATATATTTAGGTGTAATTGTTTATACAGTTACACTGACAGAATGAAAAGAAGGGCCTACAAACAATTTCATGGACATGTGCCAATAAATTTACAAAGAATAACACTACAGTGAAAGAGACTAGTGAAACTCTGAAACCATTACATAGACAGATCGTCAAACATCGCTCTAAGAACTATTTTGAATTTGTTAACAAAATATAAAAATTTGATAGTTGAAAACAAATCAATTATATCACCAGATGTATCATCTTTATTCACTAACATTCATCCACTAGAAACAACAGATTTTATGTACAGCAAACTTATGAAAACAAATGTAAAGTTTGAATTTCCAGTCTTTACTCTAAAAGAGTTCTTCCTTATGTACACAATGAACGTAAATTTTCAATTTGATAATGAGTTTTACAGAAAATCAGATGGTTTCGAAATAGGGTCACCATTGGATCTAGTTCTCTGAAATTTCTTTCTTTCAAAATTAGAAAACAGTCATCTCATCAATAAAATTAGCCGATTGTTATTCTATACTCAGTATGTAAATGATACATTTATAGTCCTCCCTAATGAAATAGACAAGAATGGTATAATTTGGAAGATTGAGCAGCATACGTCCATTAATCATTTTTACCTTAGAAATTGGAGTGTAATGATAACATCTCATTCTTAGACATCCTATTAACATGAAGAACAGATGGCACATTAAAATTAAGCATGTAAACTAAATCAACGTTGATTTATGAGTATACTCATTTCCACAGTACCATACCACTAAGATGCAAAAAGAATTTTAGTGAACAATATGGACAGATATCTAACCATTTTATGCTAATGTTGACCATCATCATAATCATCACTAAAAACCAAGTGATTGATTACGCCTGCTGTTAACTATCCAAACAAAGGATCATGATAATTAAATGACCGCGTAAAATATCCCAAGAATAAATGAGAAGCACATTATCTGTATGAAGATTCTCACTAATTCAAAGTAAATATACATACGATATTCAAGTGTTTCTGTTGTTTGCATTGCGTAACTTAACTACACAGTGTATGATTATCTCGAAGAAGCATCAGATGTAACTGTAATACAATAATGATAACAGAGATGTGTGAATCCAGAAAAAGTGATAATATGGGTAGACATCATTTATGATAGTGTAAGAAGTCGAAAAGAAAAGATTCATTTTCCCTTATTGTAAAAAAATGCATAGTAGGAATTATCATTCAGGTTTATTGTTAACAGTATAATGTAACGTTGGTAATCTTAAGTTGTAGGATGCACTTTACATTGCGGTAGATTCACCGGAATAACGCACCTGAAGTCGATAAAGTCAAAAGACTGTCTTGAGTGTTCGGAATATTTAAATATTGGAACAGATATGTAAATACATGATGTGGTTCAACAACAAACAATTATTAATTTACAAGTCAATTTTATTCAACGTGATGAAACAACAACTACTACTACTACAAAAAAATTACAACAATTTGCACCTTACGCACAAAACGAAAAAATGCTAACACAAAATGGCTGTTCTGGCAAACAGTGTTCCCACCAATAGAAAACAATGTGTAGAAATGTAAGTTACAAATTACACAATAATTATTCAACTACTCATAAGTAGTATGATAATTACAACTAAATCTGAAAGAGGTGTTAATGAATAAAATTTTGATGTGACTGAAACAATATATGAAATATTGCATGGATTGAAATGCTATTCAGCGTTTATTTCTAGTATTCTCATTTCAATGATGCTGAAATATTCTCATGTCCTTAACATATACTTATTATTTAATTTGTATTGTGACTAGCAAGTGGAATTTAGGACGCGCGTTTCGTCCTAGTTGGGACTCATCAGCTGGATGTACTTATTAGTTTGTGTGATATTTCCCACTGTATAGAAATTCACTTTAGATGATTCACATAATAATAGAAGTGCAATTTTAAAACAAGAAAATTTATTGTAGTTTGATTTAAGAATGAAATTGAAAACTATCTCTGCTTCATTTCATATTTAGCTGAAATTATGTTTTGTGTAAATGTGATAAATTTTAGCCTGTAGTGCTATGTATTCTAATGTAGATCCTGCTCTGTTATGCATGAATTAGGCAACTGGAATGTTAGTGTACTGAACGACAGAAGTGTATTTCTTGTCATCTTTACGGTCAATATAGTGTACAATTACACATGAAAATAATATGCGAATTGGAAGACTATAAATGATATTCAGAGGAATTAAAACTGTTGAAAGTTCGATGGCAGCCGACACAATGGTTTGACAGTTAGAAGCTTTCCTTAATAAAATTGAAGATACCGGAGTCGAATTGCAGTTTCAGTTTTCGACGTGCACTGTCGTGATGTTCCATTCTAGAAGAAAATTGCTATCTAGTACAGGATGCCAATTTTAGTTGCTGTGTATTTTAACTGAAGTCAACTCAATATATATAATCTCCACAGCAGCCAATTTGAGTTAATTATTTCAGACTCGATTGAGTATGCGTATTCATAACAAGGTGTAATTGCAAGACAATATTGTAGTACTTTATTAATAACGCATTTTAAGAAAATTTGAAGTAATTGATAAAATTACAGTAAGAGAATATGGTTAATCTGAATATGTGGGAATAGGTGCAATACATTCAAGACGTCAAACGGAAAGAAACTACAATACAACTATAAATTAAGAGGTTGATGATTTTGGCATTCATTTGCAGGTAAACATTCTGCTTGGTAAAATCTGATAGTTTTAAAGTATATGAAAAACACATTAAATTTCCAAACTATTGTGTTGAAAACTGTCTCATATACGCACACATTACACACACACACCTTAGTCCGATATAGATCTACCAATGCCAGCTGCACACTCTTCTTGACGTATTTAGGTAACGCAAAATATCACATCCATCTGACTGGAACGCATCTACTTTCTGCCACGCTGTTATGTAAACATCACCAAAATCACGGTAAATAAAGTACGATTGGCTTCAAAACTATTGTGTCGAAAACGGCTTCGTATACGTGATTAACATTCTCAAGGAATAAACAACCTGTTGTCAATTTGTGAACACATCACATCCATTTAGTCAGTCAGTTGTTCCATATAGTGATGCATTTCAAGTTACTTCACTCTATCAAATCATAATTTTCGATTGAAAATTCCTTGAAGTTATTGATACACATCGATTCAATGTTTTGCAACTGTCATAAGATGATAATGAAGTGTTGACAGTGATGAATATGGGAGTGATTGAGAGACGTTGTTGTATCTGCGTAGACTAATTCGGATTCGTTTGTCATAATTATGTCATGATTTCAAATGGTCGAAGATAATCGAAATTACTATTCCGTTAGGTGTAACAGTTGGCCGACATAACATTTGACGGTGGGGATGAAAAACAGCAAACTAAGCCTTTACAGGATAATAAGGGTCATTTGATCATTGGTTCAATAGTCGCGGGCCAAATATCATCTTGATTTCTCGAAATTGACCATACTTTGCATTGGCCATTATCTGAGTCGTTATCTGAGACCAATCAGCATGTCAACACATAATGAATATACAAATTTATCGGTTTATGAACCAGTGGTTGGTTGAATTGCTGTGACGGCGAAATGGTATCAAGTAGGTAGAACCAGCACAAAGATAATCGATTAAGAAGTGTTTGTGGGCATGCACTAAACAGATGTCCGAATTCCACCACCTTATCTGTCAAAAGCATCTATGTCACTTTTGACTAGTGACGTTGCTCTGATGGATAAAAGTGATATCAAATAGCAATCCGGATGTGTCTGTTTTATTGACTTCCATATCCATGAATACAATAGTCCACGAAGTCGTAACAGTTTCGTCGTGGAGACCACATATTTTCGATGTAACCAACTATTGTTACGGTTACGATGCACGGATCCCACAACTCACATGGTGACTGTAGAGGTGGGTGTAGTGAAGAAATCAATGGTAAATAATTTGTGACCAATAATGTTTAACATTTTCCTGCGTAAATTTGTGATTGTACATTACCACACTCAGATTCTAGTGAATGCGAGGTACATTGTCATTATGCTTTTATCAAGAAGAGGAAGAGGTGAAATATCAGACTATCCAAGAGAAGTAACTAACTTTCCAAGCTGTGTTATTAAACATTATTTCAATTACTTTAGCTATATGTAAAGTAAATATTTTATTTCTATCATTATTATATCCCACTTGCTGTAACTTCTCGTTGACCTATTGAACATTATCATGTGATTTACCATTTGTAAACTGCAGTTACTTATTTGTATATACGTACTCTAGTTCATTACCATTGTCTCTCGCATTTTGTATTGATGTTAATTTCATTATTGGTTGAGTGTGTGATCAGGTTTTATGTATATGTAGAGGAGTGCTTAAAATATAAAATTATTTGTCTGTTTAGTTTATCTGCTTGTGTTCTTGCTATGCTGACCAAGGACAGAGTAGGCGTCGAGAAGATATCAGGTATCAACTAGACTGGTATATTGTCATTGGTTGCTGAAATTTCGTACCTACAATCTTATATGAATCAGGTGACCGTACGTTACAGTCATAACAGTTTTGACCGACATAACCGTAATCACAATTACACTTGCATTAACCACAAATATTACCTTGAGTGAACAGAGATGCTGTTGATCTGTAGGAATATGGGCTCGTTTCATTCCCGTTTGGTGGTCTGCAATTAGGTGCAATGTATTTATTTTAGTTTGAAACGAATACAACGAAGTCAAGTGAATTCAGATATTGTAGGTTGAAATATTTACATGTTTATTCGGAGTAAACATTTTAGTTTTACTCGAATGAAGATTCCGACTGATTGAAGTGTTACTGTATTGTAATCGGTCATCAATTCTCTTGTCGACAATTATGTATCAAGTAATTCAATCAGCACACTTTATGTGCATGTCTTTTCTGATCCACACTAAACTATTTCTAATAATACAAAGAAGTATCATGAGTAACCGAACACCGTATAATTCATGTATTTATCATCACAATGAGTAAACGTAATTGACTAAATACAAACAGAATTATTCTTACCAATGGGTTCATCCTAATGGTCATCAGTTGACCCAATATCCATCCATCTACAACTAATTTCCTTACGTTATTGTGTAGAGTTAGTAACCTGACTCGTGTATGTTAATCCATCAATGCATGAACATAAATGCACACAAGTAGACATATTAATAATAATGCTATCATTGATCACTTTCGTATCTTAATCACAATTTGATGGCTGCATCACAAATATATTGGATAGAATGATGTTCTTTACATAGAAACATTCATATCAGTTTAGATTTAGATTCATGTTGGTGGTAAAACAATGATGTCAATATTTTGAATACACTGGAGATTAGAGTAATACTGACATGAAGTGACCTGAAACGACAGAGAATGGATTTAAAATTAATTAATCCAAGTATTAAGCATGTCAACGTCGATCACAAAACCAGGTGAGAGTGGTCAATGCTCAGAATATCCTATTGATGTTGTGAAAATATGCCCTAAATATGCAGATTATCTTCTGTCAGTCAGTTAATCAACTAAGGCTCTATTGTGTAATCTTCATTGTAGGAAAATGATTGATTTTGTTAAGTTGATCTGTTTGCACTTTTGGACGGATATAAATAACACTAGTGAACCGCTTTCAAATATCAACATACACTTGATATTCACTCATTGAATTTTACATTGTCCAGTGTGTGTTGAATCAGTTCAGATATGTCATCAATGAAAGCGTTATTGTCAATATGTTTACTTGTATATCCAAGTGTTTATACGATGATAGATGAGGGTACCAAAGTTAGGTTATTGACTCTACACAACGATGCAAGGAAATCAGTTGTAGAAGGCAAGTTAATGGGTCAGCCGATGGCCATTTCAATGGAACCATTGGTAAGAACAATTCCGTTTGTATTTAGTCAGCTACATTTCCTTAATCTCATGATAGCACTACGGTTATTCAGTATGTATTCTGATGATATATTTAATAAAATATTAAGAATAGTTTGGTGTGAACTGTTTGAATCCTTAACATAAAATCGATGACACCGTAATGAATGATTGAGCATCGTCATCATCATTATCAACAACAATGCCCGTTACCTCTCGTGAAGCATAGGCCACTGACAATGATTCTCCAATAACAGAACACGATGTAGTTAAATCCGAATGATTGTACACACCAATTTTTCTTAGACCGAAATATTTACGCTGATTGATTAAGGAAAGGCTACAAAGTACAATATCTGAAATTTCTCTATTTCACAGTATTCATGACAAACTAGAATTGATAAATCCCAGGTATTTTCATTTCGCCAAACGGAAATGAAACGCACTAAAATTCCATTCGAATAACGACAACTCTATCCACTCAAAGTGATGTCAGTGGTTATTGTGAATAGTGTCAGTTTATCTGTGACTACACAAACAAAATAGAACTCCAAACAACACCTACAGCGTAGAGTAGCGACAAATTCACTAACTTGGTACAACATTATTATTACCATAATTTGTCATTAGTTATTTGTTTATTAATATTATTACTATTTTCATTATTATCTGATGGCATTTGTTAAATGAATCTGTCTATCAACATTTATAGAAATGGGATAGAGAACTGGAAAGAAAAGCACAAATTCTGGCAGACAATTGTTCTTTTGCACATGACAATGTTACAAATCGCAGTACTTCATCATTTGAGCATGTTGGGCAAAATATCGCTCGTGCCGATAGCGTTGACATGTAAGTGATATTGGTTGGAGTTTTGTGAATGCAGACTTGAATTGGTGATGGTAGCATGTTATTGAATATCTACCATATCATCAGCTTACTGATTGATCAGTTAATCTCTGATTTCATTTCATTTCTATTCTTTCTTTATTTGATATGGTGTGTTGATTTCAACAACAGTGCATTTGGACTTTGGCTGAATGAATCCAGGAATTTTAATTTCTCCAGTCAGTCTTGTTTGAAGGGTCAATGTAAGCATTACACACAGGTAGGAAGAAATATGTTTACATAATTTTATAAATTAATACTTCGATTGACCACTCAGAATATGATTCAGTCTAAGTGTTATCATTTCATCGTATAGTGAATGTTCATAATAAGATGATTAGTGAAGTTATAAATGTACACATGAGATAAATTATCGAATTGTGAAGAGGTTTATGTGTACGTAGAGTAATCATGATTTAATAGAATAATATCGATTGGATGTCACGTTTTCATCTTTAACAGATACGGTTTAACTTGTGAAGTGCAATGGTACAATTTCACTAGAAAACACATATCATATTTCTGTTGATTCGTTTCAGATCGTCTGGGAGAACACTACTCACATTGGATGTGGTGTTGCTACTTGCAAAAAGTCACCATTCAAATTGAGTATAGTGTGCAACTATGGTCCAGGGTAAGTCAACATTACTTCACTCATGCAACACTTCGATTACAGACGACGTTGATGTATGATGTGATGTGTTGTCTAGTTATTTGAGGGATGTTGACAGTGTGCACTTTCACCCAATTATTCCATTCCTCCTAGTTGTCACTCTCATCTTACTAGTTGATTACTCAGATATTATTGATAGATGCATGTATACTACATATGTATATATAATTCATTATGTTCCATCAGATCGACATTGGCAAGAACACACAGGAATTTCGATCCGACAAATAGGCTGTTAATCAGTTGTTGGAGTTTATGTCAATTGAAGATAGTGTTAAATGGTGACTGAAATGAGGTATTTCTCTGATGAATTCGATTCGTTAGTTTCGATAGTTGTAAATGGTGACAAGTTAAATGTTGATTGTTGAATTCTAACGTTTTGAATTTGTTTAACTGTCAATTTCACTTGAGTTATTTGTGTGTGTTCCGATTGAAGTACGTTGGTGAACGTTCACTTGGTAATTTTTCTTGTATTTGCATTCTCATTTCAGAGGTAATCTTATTGGTCAAGTTCCATATCGACTAAAAATAAAAAATAAACTAATTAAACCAGAGATACAGAATTGTAATGTTAGAAAGTATACGTACCCGCTGATTACTTTTGTCCCTCGTTTGGGACCATCGCTTATAAAACCTTTACACGCTCCAAATGTTTCACGTATCTAATTTCAATCAACTGATGGTATTGTGTGAAATTATCAGAAATCATTACCTTCATGGATACCATACTTCTGATGTTATACTACAGTGTTATTTTAATTTGTACAGATTTTCTATCAAATATAATCCTGCAAGGTGGCATTACTTTTATCATTATAAGCCCATAATTACAATTTGAATTCATTCGGTCGATCGGAATCTAATGCTGACTAAAATGAAAACAACATCGGTAGTTGATTAGTAATCATGACGATTATCAGCAATTAACCGTATTCGATTGTTATAATAAGATCAAATCAATGAAGCCTCTTTGATTTCAGCTTCGTGAGTGTGAGAACATCAATAAGTCGTTTACTGAGTAAAACACGAAGGCCTTCATTTATCACATTTGGAACTAATCAATACTATCAAACATAAAATGTATTAAAGACTGAACTAGAGGATTCGTGTACAGAATCGGGAATAGTGGGTGCACAAGTAAATTACAATAACCAGGGAAGAGTAACAGTTATGGCATTCGTTAATGTGTTCATGTAAAGCTTACAATTGAAGCCATATAAATATCCTAGTTACTAAATGTTCAACAGATTCTTCTTAGTATTAAAGAGTCCTGATAACATATGGAATGGATTTCATAGGTTATGATTCTTCATTCTTTATCCCGTTATTACAGTTACATGTTTACTGTACATTAATTACAGTAGTATGTTTTATAATTTAGCCATGTGTTCAAAGTCACAATTGTCGAATGTCGGTGTAACGATGAATAAATTCACCTGAGCACAAAACAATCTGTTGCAAATAATGAATAATATATATGTGCAATCACAATTTGTAGCACAATGTTTACGTATATTCATCTAAATTGTGTTGTAGTATGTCCAATAACCAAGTCTAACTTGAGATGGTATTAATCCACAAATTGTTATTATGTGAAACGTGAGAATCACCAATTCAAGATACCCAATCGCTGTTTATATTGATAATACCCACAGACAGAGAAGTTCGTATTGATTGTACACGCTGCGTGATCTAAATTAAGTAAATCAACGAATCAATGCCTGTAACCCCACGTGAAGCATAAGCCTTCTACCACCACTCTCCAACCAACTCTGTCCTCGGCTTTCATTTTCAGTTCTTCCCAAGTGCTATTCATCCTTTCTTTTCATATTTGCCTCCAATTCCAGGCGCAATGTATTCTTTAGTCTTCCACTTTCGCTTCAGAATTCGAAATTTGTGTTTGTCTTGTGACACACTTTGATGATTTCTTCAATGTGTGGCATATCCACCTTCAGCATATATTCCTAATTATTCCAACAGTTAGAAGTTGGTTCATCCTATGGCCCCAAAGTTTGTTGTTGATGGTATCTGGTCAAAAATCCGAGGTATCTTGCATAGACAGTTGTGTATAAATACTTGTATCCTTTGGATGATATCTTTTGTAATTTTCAAAGTTTCAGATCCATACAACAAAATTGTCTTCACATTTGTATTCGAAATTAGACGTTAATGTTGGCTGACAGCTGAGTTGAGTTCCAGATATTTATCAGTTGTAGTAATGCTGCCTCTGCCTTAACAATCCACACCGTCACATCTGCATTAAACCCTTCTTGTGTATCAATCATGTTCCTCAGGTATGTGAGGGTTTCCACGTCTTCCAGAGACCATCCGATAGGTGTAATTGGGATAGTGCTCGTTGTTTTGTATCGAAGGATTTTGATTTTCCTCGTCTGGACGTGTAAACATTCCATGTACATATATTAATTTTTGCTCAGATTGTCAGACAGGAGGCATCAACCTCGTGAATTCCGAAGCAACTCGCCTTTCATCATCAGATGTCATGACTCTTCAGAATGTAGACTTTTCAACTCCCTGGGAAGAGTTAGAATGTTATTTTTTGTTTTGCGTTGTTTTTTTATCAAATTGATAAATTGACATCAGGTTGACAATCCCTTCAGAACTTTATTCGCATATACAAAGATATGGTCAATCGTATAATTTGAATATAATATTCACTTCGAACTCATCGGTCATTTTAACAATACGCGCTCAATCAGTCAAAATACTTACATGATGTTTAGTGATTGGCATCAACATATTGGATTCGTATATAAGTATTGTTAGTAAAATTGAGATCGCAGGAATTATTAAGAATAGTTGTGAAGTGTGAAATCGGTATTCGAAAATCCGAATTTCATATTACGAATTGGCTCTGACTATACAATCGTTAATATGTATTCAACCTAATTCTCGGGAATCAGTGGGCAACTGCCCCACACTTGACATAGGTGAACGAAACTGAGAATATACAAATATTGAACATCAAGATCTGATTCTGAGTAATGATTTCCTTCTAGTATGAACCTCCTCAACAGTGCACATGCATGACCCATAACGGAATCAATTCTCGTCACACTGAACACAACCATTAAAAGAGTGAGTTGGTACAAACCAAACTGTCGACATTTCCAGCCTCAGTTAATAACATTCAATGTTTCACGGTTATCCTCTTGTACTGTATTTGTACGCCACTTCACTCATTAAGTTGATAAGATTCATGCATCTGTCGTTGAATGCACTAACATACCAGTTGCTTTATTTATGCATGATACAACGCAATCTACATTAGAATACAATACACCACAGACTGAAATTTACCACATTCACGAGAAACACAATCTCATCTAAATATTCAGTGCATTATGAATAGTTTTCGGTTCATTCACACTTCAAAGTACAATCATTGCACATGTGGCACAAATACACCTGGATTGTGTGTGAATCATGTAAAGTGAAGTTTCTACACAGTGGGAAATATCTCACAAACTAGTAAGTATGTGTTGAGGACATGAGAATATTTCAGTATCAATGAAATGAAAATACTAGAAAATAACGTTGAATAGTATATCCATTATCCATCTATCTATCTATCTATCTACTGCTTATATTACTATCTATCTTTCTTTCTCTGTTACCTTCTTTCTCTCTCCTTTTTTCTTTTTTATATGTGTTTATCCCTTCTTCAACTATCTATGTTTCACTGATCTCTCTTTCTCTCTTTGTATCCAAATATTTTCCTTGGTCAGTTCCCGCCATTCACAGTTCACCTCTGTCAAATCATAAATACATCGAATTGTTTTCCAAATATAATATGGGTACAATCATTATGCTCTCATTATTTGAATCCCACATCGGATTATTTCAGTGTTGACTGAGATTACATTCCTAGTGAATTAATTTATGAATAAAGTCTATAAATGAATGCCATGTCATATAAGCCTTATTGAACAGCGACACAGTGGGATGTTTTCATCAACTCGGTGTTAAACTTGAGTTGTCACGTTAATGGATGCATGGCCGTATTTTATCTGAGAAGTTTCTTTAATGATTGAGTGTGTTTGGTAATCGTCAAAATACGACTGTGTGTAGATGAACAATAATCAAGGGAAATCAAAAGTTACCTTTACGTAGGTATCTTGAAACGCTTTCGAAGTAGCCATCTGTCTGTAATCCCTGATATACATGATATTCGTCAGCATATACAGAAACCACTACATTTTAAGGCTACTGTTTACATGTTTAAAGAGAACGTGTAGAAATGTAGTTTCACAAAATGAGCATATTAAATATCTAAGAAATTAACCTAATTGCAAATTCATGTAAATACTTCATTGAAGACAACTGACGTCCTCATACACTCCAATTGAATTAGAGGTTTACTACTTCAGCATATCAAACCGTGAACAGTATATTTATTAATGATTAATATATAATCCAATACCCATCCATTGTATACAACAATCCCCTGTATAATCAACTGTGAAGGACATGATCATACTCATTCAACATGTCATGAATACAAATACAATAAACTGATAAAGAAGTATGTGAAGTGCTTTTGTCACATGAGGTCTAGAATACTTCAGTCGACCTTAATAGCAATAAGTAATCAAAGAGCATGGAAAACTGTGTGGATTTCATACACATTCACATAATACAAGTTTACCACTCAACTACATCATGATACACATTTCCCTCATCGATGCATACACTAGACAATGTGTGAATAGAATATGCTTCGTGTAGATCTATTCACATTGAAAGAAATCACTCATAAATGTACCATCACATGATTGTTAGAGAGTAGGGTATCTACTTTAATGTACATTTTACATTCACTTTTGTATACTTAGATTAAAACTCATGTGGAGAATGCAAATGAATTAACGCATATGGTAACATCATCATTATCACTATCATTGGGTTATAAGCGTCATAATAAATCATTCTCAGGATTGATGTAATTTAGTTGAAATGATAAATAGCCTCAATCTAAAGAAACACAACTGGATGAATGAATAATTCTAAGTCAACAGTATGTCAATGTATTGTATTACAACTACCTAATTAAATAAAAGTTATTGATACATTCAATGTTTGTAATAACTAAGATTGTTATTCACCACAAGGAGATATGCTTGGCACTTGTTTGTAACATTTACAATATGTAGTCATTTCTATTGACACGAATGAAAGTGTAGGCAACAGTGAAATTAAACAAATGTCTAAGAGAAAGAAGATTGTGATGAATTACGACGTAATCAGTACTATGAAAAACAATCATCCACCTTGCATTGCATTGTACATACAATTTTATTCCACTCTCTTGTTAATAACCATATTCACAAACATGTCAGTACTTAACACCACCTACATTCGAATCACATACCAACAGAGATTTTCAAGTGGTGTACACAAACAAGTAGGATATGCATGAATCACCAAACAACAGAACCCATTCATGACCTACTCTCGAATCACGAATACACAATGTCTCAATAAATAAAATCAAAATCCACAAATATGACATGAATTTATTACAGAAACTTGTCATGTATGCATGAGTTAACATTAATGACAAATAAAATTTGTTGAGCACATTCGAACGCCTGGTTGTTTGAACAAATTCTAATTATTTAATTTGCATCGTCCTTTTCTCCCGTCAGCATATGGCCTCTTCTTCGTCGAGCTGAAAATACAGTACAAAATATTTGAGAATTAGGTGAGGTTTCACTTCAATATAAATACACTACACAAAGTGGCAGAATCTGAAATCGGATTTTAACATCATCGAACGTTTCTCCTGTTCCTTTTACAATCCAGAATTAAATATGTTGAATGAGGGATGTGGACAGTGTAAAATGTAGATTATTGTAATTTATCAATGGCGTTTCTTTGCAAATGATGATCACATCTATGATGCTATCGGAACAGTCATTTGAATATATGTAAAATTTGCCTAGTGGTTTATACACTGAAGTGATTGACGTAGTAGATTGCTTCACCTCAGTTACATGTAGTCAGTATTCAAGTTGAACACTTGATGAGAACTTGTGTAATTAAATGAGCAAATGCTTACAATTGTTACTTAGTGGAACTTACCTTGGTGCATAATTGCACACAACTATATTCGTTTTACGTTCTGGAAAATTTTCACATTGATGATGCGCACATCCTACATGTGTAGTATTGCTTTGAACAATCTGAAAACGAATGATTGGAGATTCATCGTAATGAAGAGTTGGATGAATGAAGAAGTAGAATAATGTTTATCAGTTACTTTAAGAAAATAAATGTCTGCCTACCCTCTTGTATTTATTACACAACTCAGTGTTGTTGCACTTGTTTCTTTTATGATTGTAAAATTCAGCACCATCAGCCCATTCGTTTAGTACACTAAATTAATTTTCAATAAATTTAGATAGAAGTGACAAAACAGAATAATTACTCATAGAGTTCAGTTGTCAAGCCGATATTTTGACCAACTAACTTCCATTTACCCACTCTCTTCCCTTTAAGCTTTTTAGTTTCGTTGATGCACCGTTTCGCCCACATTTTCGCATCTTCTTCTAAGTCTTTATCCCATTCCTGAAAAAAACGAAGATTTGATAATTGAGATATGATGTAAACACTGGATGCAACCAAGTATTTTACCTGTTCACCTGTTCTCAGAGTAGTGTCTAACGATTTAACCCACAAACAGTAAGAATACGAAATACGACGGTGAATGATGAGGAAGATATATGTTTGATAGTAGATAGGATGTAATCAGATTAACAGTTTCTATGTCAGCCGTGTAGAAAAGAAGTTGCTTCCTACACAATGCTGAATTGTATTCTGGTGATGAATTATGACTGAGCGCCAACCCACCCACTAATTAGTGACCACTTTAATGAATATGGTCGGCATTAATGTCGACTACCTATCACAGATATCAAGGATATCTGAGAGCATGTATAGTCGAAATCGATTTCCGCAAATAGTATGACAATGCACTTACAAGAGGCTTGAGAATTTTCTCTGATGGGATGATCGGATACCCGTATATCGTGAGATTGCATTCATTTCGATAACCCCGATGAAGGTTATGCAAATAGAGCATTGTAGTCCGAAAATCTTCTTCCTCGTCAGACGCTATGATATTTGGTAATATAAATAGTGCGAATAGTATGAACATGAAGACTGTAATCAACTTACATTTAATAAAGTGATTCGACGTATTTATATACACATTTTACAGAGGTGAACAGTGTCCTGAAATGAGATGATCAGGGTGTGAATTATTGGATAGATAGAGAGATGTCCCATTCAACGTTTATTTCTAATATTCTCATTTCTTTGAAACTGAAATATTCTCATGTCCTCAACACATACTTACTAGTTTGTGAGATATTTCCCACTGTGTAGAAACTTCACTTTACATGATTCACACACAATTCAGGTGTATTTGTGCCACATGTGCAATGATTGTACTTTGAGGTGTGAATGAAACTGAAAACTATTCATAATGCACTGAATATTTAGATGAGATTGTGTTTCTCGTGAATGTGGTAAATTTCAGTCTGTGGTGTATTGTATTCTAATGTAGATTGCGTTGTATCACGCATAAATAAAGCAACTGGTATGTTAGTGCATTCAGCGACAAATGCATGAATCTTATCAACCTTTTGCTGATTGTGCTGTACAATTACTCATGATAACAATGTGTGAAAATGAAGATATTGAATAATGTTGACTGAAGTTGGAAATGTCAACAGTTTGATGGTAGACAACTGAGTGGTGTGTCGGTTGTGTTCTGTGCGATGGAAATTGAAGATACTGGTATCAATTTAATGATGAGTTTGTGAAAGTGCATGGCTGAGGAGTTCTACACTGGGATTAAATTGTTCTGGAGAATCAGATTGTAGTTTTCAGTGGTTGTTCTTATCTAACTGCATTCATTTCGTTACATGCAATATTCACAACACCCAATTGTTGTTAAAATGATCTCAGGAAAATATTTAGTAAGAAATTCGTAGGACATTCGTGTTCAGACGTCTCTTTAACACAGCTGTTGTATTTTACATCCATATTTTTATTTACTATCATTTTACTAGTCTTACATGACCTTCTTTGATTATCATTTGTGTCTCCTCTTCTCATCTTTTACCTTTCTTCTTCATTTTTCCCTGGTTTTTCTCTATTTTCACTAATTTTCATACTTACAAAACTGTTGAACGATGTGGTATCTCCTTTTTACTACCAACTTACCACATTGAGACTCCCATTCATGTATGTTTGAGTAAATTTATTCAACAACTCAATTACCGAAATTGTCGAGTAATGATCAGTCTCTCTGGAGATACCACACTGGATATTACTGACAACCCTGAATCCCAATTTAGCATCATTACCTGAGAGCAGACAAATCATTTGATACAAACTACTCAGTCAAAAGTATATTGGCTGTTGGATTTGTTAAGTCAGATAATTTGTAGAATAATACATCCTAGATTACTGTTATAAATCAATTCATGATGTTTAGTTGGATGTCCTAAGGTGAATGTAATGCACATCAATTGAGCTTCCTGCAACTATCCCAAGATGATCAGAAATTGTTGTCAGTGATAAATATGTCAATGTTTGACTGATGTTATTGCATCTACATCCACTAATTCGGATTAATTCGTCAACAATGTGTCATGACTTAGAACGATCAAAGACATTTGAAATCCCTACTTGGTTCAATGTTATTTCATGTGGAGATGCTGTTTGAAATGCAAACTATGTGTAATACAGACTGATAAACAAATAAAATGTGTTAGAAATATGTTACACCAAAACTTTACAACTGATATAATAAAACACATAGAAAGTGAATGAATTTGCTTGTTTCGATCATTACAGATTCTGGGTTATGTGGTAGTTATTGATAACACGTATCTGTTTATCTGAATCAGTGGAATTAAATTTTCTAATATATCAAAATGTAAGAACATGCAGTACTACATTGAACGATGAGATAGGTATATTTGGTTTTGAACAGAATGTAGACTAATTCGTAAGGTTTACGTTAGGTATCTTGGAGACAAGAGGGGTTTCAAGTTGCCTCAACTCTTGGTTATATATGAAGGAGATTATTCGGATATTCGTGACCACGGAAACAAATATGGTCAATATTAGCCTAATATGGTCAGATATCTGTTTGCATTGTCCACTCGTTAATCGCTTTATGTGCATTGATTTCCGTTTCGGCCACCCTATTTGCTGGCAGCTGCCTTTCTCTAAGTACTTCATTTAGTCGCATATCATATTATGACATGAGTAAATAGTGGCATAGTTTATTTGTACACAACAGTATGTGTGGTTAGCAATAAAATGATACTAACAAATAAGATTTTCTATAACCGGAAAAATGTAAATATGAGAAGCATGAAGACCAGTGATAGGTTTTACGATCATAATGAAGTCGCCAGCTTACAGATCACATACTACCTGTGGTGAATAAGATGTGGTTCATTTAGTTACAGAATTACAACACTCAGCATTCATTTGTATTATGACACAAGGAACAAGTTTCTTGAATGATGTATAAAATAGGTTCCTGTTCTTATGCTTTCTGCGGTTGGTGCATATCAGAAGACTATCAACGAGTGTTGTGAATTCCTATCTAGAACTACGTTTACGTAATATAACTTAAGGATCAAGCTGTTACTGATACTTAGTATCAGTTTATTCTTCATTTATTCTTGATATGAAATACGTGTATCTACCCCATCTAACTAGAATTCTACCTCACCACCACCACCACCATCACCAAAATAAATCTCACCATCATTCCCACTTTATGCTTAGCATTGGTAACCTAAATTAATCTATAAAATGAGTTATATATATTTGTAAAATTCCAATGAGTAGAAATTAAAATTTCTGACGTTTCGCGGCTCACTGAAACGCATCTGTGGCGGCCACTGAACACTACCGAGTAAATAACGCCTTACAAACACTCAGATAAAAATAAATGCTATATTAGCAGTTAATGCAAGTACATATAATAAGTTCAATGTCAGTCAGAATTAGTTTACTTGGACTAACTGCACTGTTGAGGCAAACGATAGGTTCTCCAAATGATCACCACACGATATATATTAGCGCGAGAGTCCAGTGTAGCTTTATTCCAGTCACTTCAGCTGAGAGGAGCGGCAGGGACGTTGAGTGTCCAGTCTTGATGCTGTATAATGGAATCAATTATGATTCCAAGCAATCAGTGAATAAGACTCAATTCAAAACGAAGAACGTTGCCACGATAGTGTATTTGCCACTCGTACAGCAGACAATATCAGGCGACTAGGGCGAAGTGTGTGTGTCGTGGTAGTAGTGTACAATAGGGATAATGATACATTTAAACAATATTCGTACAGTATGTATTGATAACGTTTAATGCAGAAACTTATTACATACATAACACTGATGAACTTTAACAAAATATAAGGTCTTTAAGTTAGTCAGCACACATCCACTTTCAGCCACGCTGTTATGTAAACATCACCAAAATCACGGTAAATAAAGTATAATTGGCTTCAAAACTATTGTGTCGAAAACGGCTTCGTATACGTGATTAACATTCTCAAGGAATAAACAACCTGTTGTCAATTTGTGAACACATCACATCCATTTAGTCAGTCAGTTGTTCCATATAGTGATGCATTTCAAGTTACTTCACTGTATCAAATCATAATTTTTGATCCAAAATTCCTTGAAGTCATTGATACACATCGATTCAATGTTTTGCAACTGTCATAAGATGATAATGAAATGTTGACAGTGATGAATATGGGAGTGATTGAGAGACGTTGTTGTATCTGCGTCGACTGATTCGGATTCGTTTGTCACAATTATGTCATGATCTCGGATGGTCGAAGATTACGAAATCGATAGTTTGTTTGATGTTACCTCATGTGGAGACGTTGTTTGCAATGCAAATTTATGTTTTATCGATTGATACACATAGACAGGTGTGAGGAATATATATATTACGCCAAAATCTGACAAATGGCATAATAGAACATTTCGGAAGTGAATGAGTTTGTTTATTTTGTTCAATACAGTGATGTGATGGTAATATCAGCCTGGTCAATCGTCATGCTATGAACAACCATGTGGGAGTATATTGAAGTACAATGAACGCTTCAAAATTATGTGAACCATTAATGAGAACAACCTGAATGTACTATCATAATGTGAGTATGAGAATTTCGATAGTTGACGATAAGAATTCACATGTGAGGACAACAATCTCATGGTGAGAAGTATAAATATGAGAATACTTCTCGATTACAACCAGTTACCTGAGTAAAATGAGCAAACTGTTGACACTACTGCTTGCTATCTACCTCGTAGATGCTGATATCAAAAAATCAAAGTAGGCAGTTTTATGGATGTATTACTGAATTTACATAACTACGAACGACGATTGAGGGAATC